>ML847218.1:0-34894 GCA_009831015.1 Picea engelmannii | reverse complement strand
AATCAGCTTCTTGACTTAAATATTTAATATGTCATACTCCTATATTATATGTAAATCCTACGAGTCTAGCACAAACCATGTCACATACCAAAAACCAACATATGCATATAGCTCAAGTCACAAATCGCTCAACATGCCAATTCTCGAGTCAAGCCATGGTTTAAGCCACAGGTTATGGAAACCAAATGCGCCATTTCAATATTCAGATTGTGCGCAGAGATCAAGGTCTTGCGCCAAGTTTCAAATCTAAATTCATCAAATCTGAAGTGGCAAAGGGGAAATGATTTAAACATCAGGTTCAAGTTGACACATAAGCACCGAGTTCAAAGCCACGGGTAAATTCTCAGTTTGTTTTGTATGAAAAATTGCTAGATTAAGACACAGGTCAATACACAAAGCCTAGTGCAATTTCCAAGCCCGACACCACTCGTTTCATCAAGGGTTAGCAAGGGAATAAACATCAAATATGAGATCGGAGACAACAAAAATGGTTATAAGGCCGGTGCTCTAAAAGAAGGAATGAAATGTGGCTATGTGAAGGAACGTGACTATGTAGCCATCTTCGATGCAGATTTCTAGCTAGAACAAGACTACCTATGGCGAACGATTCTATTCCTAATGCACAATCTTGAAGTGGCTCTTGTTCAAGCCCATTGGAAATTCATAAATCTGGATTTATAGATAAGCAAAGCCACGAATAGGTGCCATGTGCCAGTGTCACAAAAGAGCAGAGCTTGATATTCGAAGTATGAGGTGTCAAGAGTTTCCAAACTCATTAGCAACAGAATGGAAAAGATCCTAGATACAGTGGAATCCTTTGCGGTCATATTTGAGAATTTGTAATCCAAGATTGGGAGGATCATAAGCTCTGTAATTTGTACTGTATTGCATCTGCGTTTGCTTTGTAATTTCTAACAACTATTTTTCAGGGCTGGGAACCGCGTTAGAATCCATTTCGGGGTTTAGAGATTATGTCTTTGTGGCAAAGGCTTCTGCAAGTGAATGAACCTATGACTATAGTATATTTCCAGAAGAAGAACTTAATGCTTTGACTCCTTACACTCAGTTGTTCTCAGAGGTTGTCCGTTAGCAATGAGAATATCTGATATAAATTCCTGGGAGCCCAGGGACCCTGAACCTATGCTGTGGTTTCTGGAAACTTGGGAGAGATTGCTGCCAGCTTCTATGTTGCATACCATTCTTGAATAGATGGTGTTTCCTAAATTAACAACAACAGTAGATTACTTGTAGATCACATGCTTCTATGTTTTTTAAATTATATGTGCAACTGAAGGGTTAGATGGTAAAGTTACAGCTGCTAGATATTGTCAATCAATTTCCAAAAACTGGTAAAAGTGGCATGGATTAAACCACTTTTTAGATGATACATGTGTTGCATCTAGATCTGAACATGAGCTTTCCCAAGTTTAGCATGCATGAAGAAATGAAAAATACCTTCGAAGATTGAAAATTTTTTCTTAAGTTGTGATTTCATTTGGTATGAAAAGGTAATCATTAAAGCTCAAGTAAAATGGCATTCAAAAGTCATGAAGCTAAATGATAAGCTATGGAAGACTATTAGACATTTGAGAATCAAACTCAAAGTGCTCACCACCAAGCCAACTACTCGTTTAGAGTTTCATGCCTTAGATGAGGCAGCTGGAAACCTAAATGAGGAATCTTCCAAGTGATGCAAAGATTGGTAGTTTGTTACAGGATTGCAAATGAAGCTGCCTTAAATACACTTAGCGCTCTTCTTCTGCATAAAAAGACATTCAAGAGAGCAAGGAGTTTTAGAACAGTTTTCATTACATGGTAGTCTTCCAATATGGAGTTGTTGTATTGTTCAACATTGCTGGTATTAAAGAAGATGATATCTCTACAGGGTAGGAATGCATCCAGTCACAACATTTTAACTATGAGAGCTTCAATAAAAGACAGATCTCTAACAATGACTCATAGTCCAGATGGTGAGTAGAACTCAAGGAAGATTCCTACATCCTCTTGCATGCGTTGTAGCTCAAGTCAAGAAAGCTATGGAGGTTTCTACAGTTGACAGTCAATTAGAAGAAGACTATAGGTTTTAACAGAACTCTTTTAATTGAACTCAAACTACAAGAAGTCACTATAAAGCAGCCTTGAAATTTTAGAGGCTACGAAAAAGCACATTTTTGAAATTTTACAGCTCTCTGAAAATAGAACTTTCACCAGCTTAGAAGGTGAAATTTTAACCAATTAGTTGTTGAAAGGCAGAGCTTTCACCAGCTAACTAGCAAATCTTAAGGTGAAATAGCTGGTGAAACCTGAGACTGGCCAGCAAAGGTGTATTTTTTCCCAGATCGAAGTTTTGCTCAACCGAATCTCTTGAAAATGATTTCCAAAGATACATATTGAATTATAGTGTCAAATATAATATCCAATTTTGATGCAAAGGAGTTAGAGGAGGATTTCAAGTTGATTTGACACTTATTTTGGGGGCAATAAATCAGGGTTTTTTCTAAACTTGGCAAATTCGAATTTATCTTCATCACAGGATATCAAACAGCCTTAGAAGGCTTATCTGCATAGCACAGAGGTTCTACATGATCTGAAGACCATGAAATGAGGAGTTGACCTCATCTTGAGGATCTCTTCCTAGTTTTTTGTAAATATAGTTTACTTTCTGTTTTTAGAATATCAGATCCATTGTTTTAGGATCTGAGAACTGTAATGTAAAGCTATAAAGCTACAGACTTAAGACAGACAGGGGGTTCAATACTGGAGACTTTGGCTATGTACTTTGACTCTGTTATGTTATATGAATCACAGTCTTCTTTGGTTATTATATATCAGTCTTTTCATATACTCCACTACTCTGTTATTTAATTCTGTTCAGCTTAGTTATTCAGAACTGTTATCTTCTGGTATAGCTCATGAATATGAATTAGATGTTTCTTTATTGTCTTGTATGACCCTACATCTCTTGTATTTGGTTATCTTGAATGGTATTCTTCACACCTTTTTATCTACTGTAACTGATATCTGGTCTCTCAAAGCACTGGTTTATTTAGATGCATAACAAGTTGTCCTTTTCTTAGCCATCTTAGTTATCCCATTGTTCCACACATACTTTGATTATTAGATTTCTTAAGTTACCAAGCATTCTTAGCCTACAACCCTAAGGATTTTCTTGGAGTGATAACACTCTGGACGACAATTTTCTGCAAAACGGTCTTGAGAGACTTGTTCATGGCCTCTACTTGTCCATATTCTTGGGGGTAGTAAGGGGAAGAATGACCATGTTAAAAACCCAGTTTTAATGTTAATTCTTTCATCATTTCGTTCTGAAAGTGACTACCATGATCAGTGATAATCTCACTCGATATTCCAAACCTGGCTATAATTTTATTAAACACGAAGAATGCAACAATATTACCATCGAATTTAATTGTAGGCATGACCTCGGCCCACTTAGTAAAGTAGTCTATGTCCACGATAATGTGTTGATGCCCCCTAGACGAAGTTGGGTTAAAATCCACCCCCCACTTGGTGAAGGGACCAATGGTAATGACTGGATGGAGAGGGTTTGGATGCGAGTTCATCTTCCGAGTGAACACCTAGTAGGGGTGACACTTATTAACCACTTCGACACAATCTTTAAAAATAGATGGCCAAAAATAATCGGCTCACAAAATGTTTCGGGTTGTCACAAGCTCGGATAGATGACCACCACACGCCCCACTGTGGCAGTCGTTTAGAACAAATTCATCTTCTTTTTTAGTCAAGCAACGATGCAAGATATTGTCTACTCCTCGGCGATACAAAGTGTCACCGACGATAAGGTGGTTCTTATCTTGGTATTGTATACATTGTTGGTCATCTCTCGAGATATGATGAGGGAACTTCGAAGTTCAAAGATATACCACAATATCTCCATACCAGGGGTTTGATGATAAGACAAGGAAAATGTGTTCATCCAAAAATGAATCAACATGAATAACATCCTCATCTAACTGAGGGAAGTCAGATATTAACTATGCAAAAACTAGCGATTTCTTGGATTTCCCAGAAGCGAAATCGAGATCAAATTCTTGTAAGATGAAAATCCATTTATTGTATTTTCCTCCTATGATACTCCTAGTAAGGACGTATTGAAATGGATTGACATCAACAACCACAGTAGTTTTGCAAAGAAATATATAGTGTCGTAATCATTGAACTGCATGAATGACATCCAAAGCTAGCTTTTCAACATGAGAATATTTGAGTTCAGGACCGACTAAGTTTTGAATAAGGTAGTAAATTAAGTGCTCACGGAGATCTTCATCCTCTTGAACCAACACCATACCAATCGCCTTTTCACACGTGGAGATATAAAGAAAGTAATCTCTAATGCAGTTTGGAGACTTCAGTAGAGGCGTTGATACCAAGGTTTTCTTCAAAGCATCGAAGGATTATTGGGCTCTCTCATCCCAAATAAAAGGAGTGTTTGTATTTAAGAGACACATGAAACCCTTATTAATATTGGCATAGTTCACTATAAACCGTCGTAAAAATTTAGCTTTCCCATGTAAACCTTGAAGTTGACGAATAGTGCGCGAGGGAGGAAATCGAAGTATTGCCTCAACCTTTAACGGATCCACCATGATCCCAGTCTCAAAGACTAAGAATCCTATAATTCAACCTTACCTAATGCAAAAGATTCATTTATGAGGGTTCAAATATATGCGGTAATGGAGACATCTTTCAAAAACTTGTCAAAGGTGGGTAGGGTGATCCACTCTCTTGTGAGAGTGAGCAGCGAGATTGTCGAGATAGGCTTCGACTATATTCTTAAGATCGTGAAATGCGAAGGTCATAGCTCATTGGAAGGTTTCTCCTACATTCATAAATTTCATCTTATGTTGGTCCTCAAGATTAATTTAAATTTGGTTATACTTGAAAATCCTTCCATAAAAGAAAAAACTTTTATTCCCGCACACTCATCGAGAATATTATCAATGAAGGGTGTCAAGAATTTGTCTTTAGGACAGGCCTTATTCAGGTCTCGAAAATCCATGCATACATGGATGTTTCCTTTCTTTTTATTTACAGGAATGGTATTGGATACCCATTCAGTCAAGGGAACCGGGTACATAAATCCAACGTCAAGCAGTTTTTTACCTATGCCTTAATAGTAGGGGCCTTCCTAGGATTGACAGCTCTAAGTCATTGTCGAACAGGTTTAACATCCGGGTAGTTTTTAATATCATGTTCGAAAATTCAAGGGTTGATTCCTGGCATCTCTTCATATGACCAAGCAAATACATTGCAAAATTATTTGAAGAGCTCGGTGTAGATCAAAATTTCTTCCGACGAACAATCTGCACCAATGTATACATTTTTAACCTTGCCAGGAATACAAGAGATATCGATCATGACGGTAGGAGAGATAATATCCATGTTTCCTTCAGCATAATTTTCATGCATATCAAGTGGAACTACGACGTGACCGACTATCTCGCTCAAGGTAGATCTAAAATCATCTTGTTCGACTCTAGCAAGCTCTGGGAGAAAATAAGAGCGATGGTGCATATCATCCCATGGCCAATCAGAACCATTCATGTCCTCTATGATTGCTTCATACGAGGGTAAATTATCATCGAGGCAGTCATGTGAGAAAGATGATGAAGTGGCCCATATGGACTTGAGAACAAGATCCTCCTCATCCATCTGTGAGGTGACAGGATCTGGGTCAATAGAAGAGTCAAGAATAGTTTGATACGCTATCTCTATTGTCGATAGTCACATAGTTATTCCAATATGTGATTGACCTTCACACGACACAGTTGAGGAAGGTAGGGTCCATGGATCATTAAAATACGAAGTGCGGAAAGGAACGGACCTCATTGACGAAGCAGACCTACTGGACATGGCATAGATATGATGAATTAGTGCCATGAAATCGAAGGTACCCATAAGGGATGAATACATTTTGACACCGATATTCTCAGTTTCCGGTTGATAATTTTCAATCACGGGGATCGACGGTCCAACCGATGCATTGGGGCTAGCATACGCAAAGAACAACTGGTCGATTGTCACGATCTTCCCATCATAAGTAAATCAAGGAGTATGGAAGATGGACGATATGATTGCAGTCATAGCATAAGTCCAATTATGTCCTAGTAACAAGTTATAGTCGAGGGGTGCATCAACCACCTCGACATCCACCTTCACCGTCTTCCCGCCTAACTGGACCGGGAAAGTAGTAAGAATAATGTGAGGACATAAATAATGGTCATAAAAATAAATCAACATGGTAAGATATTGAGAGAGGGTCGGAGAGCTGAGGGATTTCCAACAGACTAGGGACATCATGCATATTGCAGCGCCTTCATCAATAATAGTACGTTTGATGGTATACTTTGAGTAACCCACGTGGATTTGGAATGCCACATGGTAAGGCAAGTGAGGCTTCACATCCATGACATCAAACTTGATAAACTTAGAGCCAGAGGTATCTAGAGCTCATAATGTAGATAAAAAATCATTCCTATGTGAAGGACATGTCTGAAGTACCTCCTGAGTCAACATCACACAAGGGGTTTGACCCCGATCCTCAACAATAGAGTAATTCTAGGTGGCTCTAGCATTAGGATTGTGGGTAGAATGCTTGAGTACTCCTTTCAGAATACAAGGAAAGGGATCTAGATTTTCGATCTGAAAAGGCGTCTCTGGAGGAGGGGGAGACTCTAGACGAGGTGTAGTCTGTGAAGAACTGTAATCGCGAGAACGAGTGGCTACATTGACCTCAGACTTAAGCATATTTATGCATAGAAGGTCAGTGTCTTGTGTCGATGGGTTTTGACTTCCACTCGTCGCATTTCCAACATTCGAGGAGCTTGAGGAAATATGTTGATTATATTGAAAAGGATTAGTCAGCACAATGGGCAGTAGAGATAAAATCCCCGCAGCTTCCACAAGTTTGGGGCACAAGTGTGTAAGGTGGTCATCTGTACAAATATTGCAGGGAAACTTCACATTTCGCCTTTCTTTCTTGCCCTCACCAACATTATTATTCGTCTTCTCATTATTATTTTTGTCCTTGGGTTTATTATTATTCTTCCCACCCTTACGATTGTTACCATGTCCTTTCGTTTTATTCCCTCTTGGTTGATGGTTACCATTCAGGTTGGTTGACGATTTCACAAAATGTACATCCTCCGACTGAGTGGGATTGGAGGACACAGACGAAGTTGGCCCTCCTACAAATTGGTTTAGACACAAATATTTCAAATTGGCTTGTCACCAAGTTTGCATATTTCACATTTGCGGAGCCTATAATGCCATTGGTGTGAGGCCCGAGCTTTTTTCTAGGGTCATAGTTTTACCTTGGTGCATCTGGAATAATTTCGTATAACATCCTAGACTGAGTGTATATAAGATCTAACTGATGAGATTTAAAAAATGCTTATTCCTCAGATGTAACCCTGGATGTAGAAATATCCTTCGAAATATAAGTTTTAGAGACTTAAGGAACCACTCTAGCAAGAATTCTAGAGGTATGTAAGCCTTTATCAACCTCTTCCATCTACGCCACTCTTGGATGTGATCTGAGATATGGGTGGCTTTGTCCTAATGGAATGCCTATAGAAGTTATATGTTGACATCATAACGAACCAACAATTGGAAGTGGTTGAGAAAGAATAAGACCATCTGATTTAAATTTATGTACATCCCCCCTGGTATCTCTATGTACCATTTCGTTGCAACCCTTGTGAAGGTGCGTTGAAACAATATTAAATGAATAGAATCATCGTTAAGGGAATTATAAGAGAACCAAAGATGAAAATTAGTGACGTGATCACCAGGATTCTCACCATTCTTTCCTTCGAATTTTGGAATATCCAAGAAGATTGGTGGGGACGGGGGACCATGTCAGATGATGACACACAGGGTCATTCATCAATCTAGAAAATTATGGAAAATTGAGTGTGTCCAGAAAAGGGAGACAGGGTTATGACATCTGGCCCCAAACTTCCGGTAAATATTGTTGTTGGGGAATCCGAACCCATCCAGGATTCTGGTATGCACCATGTCCCTTTTAGGGATTGTAAGACTCTCCTCCAAACTGATTCATGAAGGTTTGGTTAGGCACCATTCTAGTAGGAACATTATGATGAGGGTTGTAAAACTTTCCCCCAACCAAAGTAGCTCCAAGTTGGGGATTTCCCAAGGTATGAAACTTACCTCCCTTGGGTGTCAATATGAAGGACAGAGGTGGATTAACCATGCCAAACATGTTGGTCGGAATCAGTGCAGAGGAGGTAGGTGTAAAGGATGGAGTGTAAGCAACATCTTGTCTGCCAGGTTGACCACTCCATCCAGGAGCATTAGGACCAGGATTAGACCCGGGGTGAAAAGGAGGAAGGCCTCCAACTGTAGGATTCATTTGTGGGATATGAGAACTGCCAAACGGAAATGGAGTATGTGGAGGAGCCATGCCCCCAAGTCAAATACTAGTTTTCAGATTATATGTTGGGATGGAGGATGAAAATTGTGATGTGAAATTCGGCATACCAGAAGAAAAAGGGCTAGAGTTCATAGGGATGGACTGAATATTGTAGCCCGATGAGTGACAAAGGGTCCTAAAAGGGTTTGTGGCTACAGGTTGAGAATTCACTATAGGTTAGATGGGAGTGATAATGGGAACTTCTGGCACTACAACCATTGTGGTTGAAGGTGTCCAAGGAGTATCGTTAACTATAGTGGGTATGGGAGTCGAAGGACTCCCAGTATATTTCTAACTCGATTCAATACTCATCCTTGTATGATCATAAGTTTGGTAAGTGGAGGTGTGTGTACCACGTTTGATAACTTTACACATTTTAGAAGGAAAAGACTCAAGATGTGGTGGTAATCATAACAAATGGCGAGACATGCGGGGAATCTGGTCTGTCTCCACATGACTCAAGACTTAAGATATAAAAACAAATCCTAAGGCTGATTAGTAATCAAAGAGAACACCAAAATAAACAAAAGGCCAATATGCACACAAAAAGGATAAAGTGGTTGAAAGGGGCCTCCCTCCCTAAAGTAGGTATGCACCACCCAAGAGGGGCCTGAGACTCCCTGCAAAATATCGGAGGTATTAGAACCAGTTATAAGGGCCCTTATGGGATTAACAACTAGTCGGTTAGATCCCCTCAAAGAGGTAATCCTCCATAAAGGTTGTGTGTTGTCCGACCCTTATCTGACCCAAGGTACCTACAGAATAACCTCTACAAGTAACCTATGGGGTACCTATGTCAACCAACTAAGCAACCACAATATAACCGATGTGCAGGAAAACAATCATAAGTCATGTCCATTGTATGGGAAGGGTTAAAAATCCTGAAACCTCGAAAGCACCGCCTCTCACAGAGGTAAATTTACTAGCAAGATCCCCATATACGAATAGATCCCTAGAAATATATCTGATGCTAAGAAGGTATTGGGGGGATATCCCCTCAACCAACTTCACGCGATCTCGTGCTTAAATCCGGTGTAAGCGAAGCCTCCTGATGTCACCAATTATACAATGTATTTCACCACTCCCTTAGTCAGACACATATGTTGATTTAATATCCTTGGAGAAGTTTACTCACAAAATCCTATTCCAAGGCTCTAAATCCTAAGCTAGTTTGTGCACCCTAAAAATAAAAAAATTTCTAATCAATTTTAAATTTATCAACGTTCCTTTTAGTGGCCTTGCTTACTCCTAAATGAATATGAATAAAATGCAAAGTCCTAAATTCAATTCCCAATAAATGATAAGCTTTTCAAAATGCAATTTTCAATTTAATTATGAAATTCAAAATAAGATGCAATATTTCCATACATGTACTAAGATCAACGATAAGAACCCAAAAGATCAAATGACAATAATGCAAAATGTTTATTATTTTTTTATTTTCAATATAAAAGAATGAAAAGTCAAGGAATGAACAGTAACTTGATATAAATATTCTACTGTATGTAAACAGAGACAAACTAAGTAGGATATCAAGAAGAAAACACCCGGACCAATATGTAAGGACAATCAATGAAAAGGATGATGAGAAAGGCATCGACTGAAAATTCAACAAAAGAAAGGCTTCCTATCACTCTGCAGACACTTAACAGTCATAACAGAGACCTAAGAAGACTCAACAACCATCAAAACTTACCCAGCAAACATCAAACTCAGCAGCCTAGCATACAAGAATGATGTACATGATTGTTCAGGATAAAATTGTGTATATATGCTTCCTACAGAATGACAGCAAGCGTATGTACACTACCGTCGGGAAAAAATCCCACGTATATGTATTGAAACACTGTCGGGTTAAGGATAAGGCTAAGAAACGCAGACTCAAAATGAACAAAAGCTGTCAAGCAATCAGACGACAAGAAACTCAATATAAATGAGAGAAATCAAAGGAGAAAAACACTCCAAACCAGGAAAAGAATATTTTATCCCTAGTATGGTTGTCAATTTTGTTACGAGGAAAATCTCTCTATGGCATGGGGTAAACCACAACAGACGAAAATGACTGCAGAAATCAAATCTGATATCAAGTATGCTATATAAACAAATATGTTAACAGGATAAGAGAAAGAGCCTACCTTGTCCAAACGTTCGATGAAGTCCATCGTTGAGCACTTGACTCAAAGCAATACACCTGTAACTTGTCCTCAGCAACCAACATATGCAAGCATATGGTGATAATATATAAATTTAGAACATTCAATAGCATAATCCATCAATATTCATAACAAATATTCAAATGGAATAACAATTCAAATGTTTGCAAGACATTAATTGGATGAGAAAAGAGTATTTATATTCAAATGTAATCAAAAGAAGTGTATGAATGACAAACTTATGTGTCGGCATGGTTTGGAACCGAGAAACTAAGTCCCTTCTAGTTGGGCCTCCACCACACTTCAATCCTCCACCAAAGGAAAGATAATATAAGAGAGACAATGAGGTTCTTAATCAAGTAGGGAAGAGCTTGGGGGATAAACAATGTGTTCAGACTTAAAAGGATAAAGGGATGCAGACTCAATATGAAGTGAATAATTTCTCTAGAGTAACTTTACTCTCAAAGTAGAATTCTTCGCCTTTTGTCCACATCTTGGATATGGCACATTTATAGCATTCAAATGGCACTGAAGGCCCGAGTTAGAATGTTTTCATTATATGGAAGGTCAAGGATCATGGATCTCGTTACATGACATGGAAACTCGACACCATTTTTTAATTTTGGGCACAAAACCCAATGTATGCAGGTTGTAATGGTGCAACCTGTGTATATGCATGATGTATAATAGTTAGGTTGTGTATATGTGGAAAAATATTATTTTTAGCTTTAGGAATTGAAAAAATGGATTTCAAGTCTACATAGGGAAATGGAAAAGACCTTCTGAGAAAATTTGCATATGGTGAGGCAAATATTGCTATAACACCATGAAAAATACTCCATCTCTCAAATTGTGGCTTATGAATTCATGAAGTGATACAAAGATCAACCTAATGATGAAGAAGAATGAGCAAGTTCAAAATTAGTTTTGGAAAATTATTTTATTACACAGGGGCATGCAAAACCTCCAATTGTGGGGTAATTATGGGACTCCAATTTGTATATTCTATGGCCCTGTTGGCCCTCAACCAAGTTTTGGGGAAACTCGGCCATCTTTGACCCACTTTTGTACCTCGACACTTTGGTCGATAAAGGAGCGCCCAGGCGAAGCTGAGATTGCGGATCTCACCGTTTTTTAAGGTTAACTGGACCCAGTAAAGGGTCCTCTAGGGTTTTTGTAATGGGTTTATGGGATGTCGGCCCATGGGTTTTTCCCATGATTAGGCCTTATTGTAACGGTTTGTAAAAGTATAAATAAAGAAGAATGCAGTGTAGAAGAAGGAAGCAAGAGAGAAAAGTGAATGTAGTTTTGTGTGAACAGAGTTTCTTTGTACAAAGGAATGTATGTGTGTTAAGGCTTTGTGCTCGATAGAGAATTGGCTATTGTTGGGTATGTGTTATATTCTTTGCATGAGTAGTGGCCCCCCCTTGGGGGGGAAAACCCCTCATGCGGGGGTTCAGGGGCAGCGCTTTTTCTGGCTCAGGAAACGTGTCACATATTTAGGTGGTTTTTTGGCACATGTTTTTTTTCCGATGGTTTTCTATTTTTGATTAAGGAATTAGGGTTTTGGACTAATCCAGGTCATTGGGTTAGGGTTTTTGATGTTGCTTTCTCCTATATGTATATTGTATTGTAAACAATGTATCAGAATGAATGAATATAGAATATGTTGGTTTTCCCGGTTTGGGTTTCCAGGGGAAAAATCCTTGTGTAATGTTTGTATTTGCCATTGTATCTTTTATGTTCTTTTTATGAATATCTGTTTGCAATAGATATTATACAAGGTTAGAATCTACAACTATGTTCCTTAACCTAGTTTTGGAAGGAGGATCTGGTGCTCAATGCGCAAATCTCATGTATGGTACGAAGCTCGACTCTGTGGCTTAGTGCACAGCAATGAATGAATGTAAGATTCAGACAAATAATAAAGAGGCAAAGGAGTTGGTGGATGTATCCCCACATTGGGGTGAACCACGTATATCTAGTGTCTTATGGTTTTCTTTGTGTTATGTTATTTCTGTCATAAATCTTCTTAGTGCTTTGATTATGTTGTGTAATAGATAGATATGTTGTTGCTTAAGTGCTTTACTTATGTTGAGGGTAAATAAATGTTAGATGTAACTTATCATGCTAAGTGCTTAGGATATATAATCAATCATTTATACTACGTCAATCTATCTTTAATTATTCTCTGCGATGTTGAGAAACTAATGCATGTCACTTCCTAAGTGTTAATAGAATATCCTGCAAAGTTTTATTATCACAGATATGTGTCTCAGCCTGGTTACAGACACCTGCATCCTGTAACCCCCCCTTCTTCTACCTCGGGTGAGACTTCGCCTGCTTTGCAGGTGTTGCCGAAAGGGTCGGTAGTCGAGGTTTTGTTGGTGCACTATGTTGATGGGTCCTAAATCCCTTTAATTCAACAGTAGGAACCAAACCCTCCACTGATGCCCAATTAGACTCTGCAGCGTTTAATAGTGGAATGGTTCTCTAGATCTTGTGATCCAGCCAATTAATCAATGGGATTTATGTTCTCTTGCGAAGGCATCTCCTTCAGTTTGGAATTTCTCTTTTTGTGTTTTTCTCTTAGGTGGGACCAATATAATATGGAAGCTGGTATAAACCAACTTGGCAACAAAACGAGAAAAGGTTCTAAATACTGGAGAAGAGATTGAGCTTGGGATAACCTATATCTCGAGCATGCAGACAACGATCGTCTACCACAGGCCTAGTACTAATACGTTAATCGTGTGAGTAATCTAATTTCTGGCTGAGATACTAATTAGCAGAAGAAAACACACATGTGATAAAATAACAGCAAGTAAAATAATTCACTTAACTCTAATCATCCATCACATAATAACACAACGATTCATCTTTATCATTAAAGAAAAGAATTGTAAAACTTTGCATCAGATAACTTATCAATAGATTTAATAGATCTTACTTGTTGCAACATACATTCATGAGAGGAGATAGGAAATATTTCTTCTCCACATCCAATCGTACACGCATTTGATGAAAACACAACTTTGTCTCTGGTCTAGAAGGACTTCTCAATTAAAGGTAACTCCAAAATAGTTCTTAACAAAACCAAAAATGAGAGTTTCTTGTAGCAACCATCAACCCTTAACTAATCGGTCGATGATCTTATTTATAACATACAATTAACTAAAAATAACAGCTAAAGTGCAGATGACTAAAACAAAATTCGCCACGTGGCGTTATCTCCTAACAGTTTTCTAACAATCATCTCAAAATATCACTTAAAAGGGTGACTCTTATCATACTTTGACCAACTGATGAATAAATCCTCGCAGGTGTTGTCGTATGGGAATCTCTGTTGTTCCATCAGAGCCGCCTAAATCTCTCTTATATCTATTACGTGTGCCTAATACTTAACTAAACTGGCACTCAACTATTGCAGCATGGCCCAAGCTTTGATCAGGTGTTCCATAAACCGTCATGCCTGACCCGGCTCTCTTGGTATTGTAACCTTTGCTATTTCCTCGGCCTATGATGAATCTTGCTCGGTGTGCGATTTGACTATGTCGTGCAAGTCGTCGAAGTCATCGAGTGTGCTGAACTTGGGAAGTTCGATATCCTTCATCACCTTGTTGATTTTTTTGACCCAATTTCTCTCGAATTTCTCGGTGAGGTTACCGAGCCATTGTTTGCTCAATACTCAGAGGATGTTTTCCTCCAATCAAAATTAAAATCATTTAGAGATTTCATATAGAACAACACTTGGAAAAATATATGTATAAAGTGTAAGCGTGAAGAATCCAAACTGGTGCATACCCGTAAAGTTTTCTAAACTTGGTTGTCTGATACTTACATGATCTCTGCAATCCTTTGAGTTGTTGGCACTGCTTCTGTTAGTTCCATCATATTTTCTCTAGTTAAGGTGGGTTATAGTCGCGTGTCATAGAATGATAGATCAGGTACGGAAAAAATATGAGAGTATAAGTCACACCAGTGGCCGGTTTCCCCTTGGAGTCGGGAAAGGATGTCAAAGCCAAACATGTGCCTATAGTACAAGTATGTTCCAAAAGAATCAAATCTTGTCATGAGGGAAGTCGTTAGGCACCTCAGGTCAAGGAAATTTGTGCAAACCGAAGTTGCATCAGCAAGTGCATAAACCATCATCAGCTCATCATGAAGGCTGGAGAATTCAAAAATCGAGATGATCATACCACATACCCTCTGCAACTCTCATCGGTTGCATATCACATGCCCCGGAACATACTCGTTGCACGGATGTGCCACAGAAAATCTTTAGTTTTCTTCAAAACATCTTGTCACCGGGAATCTAGTGTTCCCTGGCACGTTTCCACTCAATACCCACTCTGTTATAAATTATGGATGTTTTGCATGTGTTCTACTCACCAGCCAAGCTTATGCATTATTGATAATTTTCCTTGCGAACCCAGTCTGATCAAATTTTTCCCTTTGGGTCCTTTTCAAGTTCCCTACGCATAAGATAGATACATTGTCGCACCATGGGAACTCCTCAAAACACATAATGGGGCATGTGAAGCAGCCGAAGCACCAGGATTGAGACCCAAAACATTTTGGATTCATTCTTACCTGCAACAGGCATTCCCAAGGCTTCAAAAGGAGGTTTCTACCTACACGTGGAAATGATGGTATCGCCCCGATTGGAGGCCGAAGTGGAAGAAGTTATGGCGGAAGGATGAACGTTAGAAGCCACGCCTCCCCAACAACAGATACCCTGGAGAAGAGGAAGGCCAAGGAAGAATAAGGAAGCTTGGGAAAACCAAATCACGATCAATTCATGCGCAAGATCGGTCGCCAAGGCATTACTTATGTGCGTTATTCGGCTAGAGCCTGTCGAAACCACAAGTCGAGGGAGCGGGAGCAGAATGAGGAGGAAAGATGCCTCAGGTTCTAACGTTCGAGCGTTGACTCAGCAGTTGGGGCAATTATAGCTCGTCATTGTTGAACTCTATCCGGAAAATAGAGAATTAAGACGGGAATTGGAGGCAAAGAACCTTGAGATGTCAGTATCACAAGGTCATGAAGCGAACATGACATGGCTCAAAAGACAGCTTCAGGAAGCGTAAGATAAAATCATGCAGTTGCGCGAAGCACAAAGGGTGTCGGAAGAACAGAAAATGAAAACATATTAGGTAGTGATAAGACGCTAGGGAGAAAGTCCGCACGGACCTTGTTAGTGCGCAGAAGAGGCATGATTGATGAACTCTATTTTGTATTCTCAGACGTGGCACAAAATCTTAATAGTTTTCCTTTTTGAAATTTTTCATGTTCTTAATGAAAATTGGGTTGGTTGGCCAAAATGTGTAGATGGTGTCTCTTGTATGTAATCTAAGCTCGATGGGGATCTAATATAAAGTCTTGAACTTTGATGAAAGGATTTTGGTTGTAGTGGTTGGATGCATCGTTTTTTCTCTTTGTGTGTGTATCTATTGTGGTCTTTCTCCAAATTTTATTGTAAGTTAGCCCTAAATTTATACTTAGTGGTGCTCTGAGTTAATTTGTATTTTCATTGATATCCTTTTGTGAAACCTCTGATGCTGATCAATTTCATCGTACGACACTGACGTGGAAAAACTGACTCGGGGTGCGACTTGGACCTCGGGAAGCGATAACGACTCAGGGAAAAATAGATCGTATGTTTAACCACTCTGGAAACGACATAAGGCAGATGAGGATAGGTGGTTTGATCATGTATCTTAATCAGATTCGAGGTTTCAACAAGATGTGTGTGTTAAAATAAGCTTGGGACTGTCTATGCCGAAAGGTATCGAGGATCGGCTATCATTGAAGCCTTTATTTCTTCATTAACGCTTACTCTTTTATCCTTTTACTGATGTCGAAGGGATCGGTCATCGACGATATCCTTGTGTGATGTCCGTCGTGAAAGAAAAATCCCTTCTGCCGACACTGACGAAGATCGACGCTCGACAACCTCGGTTCTCTCGAGTGATTCTCTTTCATCTTTAATTCTTCCCGATGTCGAATTCTTGAGCGCGTCAGGGAAATGTTTTGGTTGTCGATTCTTTAATTAAATGTTAGTCTTTTTAGGTTATGGGTTTTTGCATGTTCAAGCAAACTTTGACAGAGCTAAATGAGAAACAAAATGATAAGCAAAGGAAACATTTTTCATACTGAAGTCGAATTAGACAGTGCAAAAGATCAAGTGGTACCCAAAATGTAAAATTTGACATAGGATTTTTAGGGTGTGTTGAGTGCTCAACAAATGGTGACTTACTGGGAAAAATCAGAATCTTTGTTCCTCCTTCTAGCTTGACTGATACAAAAGATGGTGGGGAACTTAACTGGTTTTAAATCAGATCTTTTTTTACCCTTACATTTGAAATTCTCCGGTTCATTCTTTTGGGTCTGCCTGTGGGGTTTTTAACCTTTATTCCTCCTTTGTTTCCTGTAACCCTGACTCATGCCCTCTTTTACCAAATTCTAGTAAAGTATTCCCTAACATAGAGCCTTTAATTACCTTTACTCACTTTCTATGGTGTCACTTCGGTGCCAGCAAGCATCCATAGCCACGGCAGAGTCACCCCAACATCACAGACCTTGCTCCGCTGCTAGTGAGAATCCATAGCCCCGACAGAGTTATCTGCATACCCTCTCCTACTGTTCACTCATTTGATAAGGTCAATTTTATTTCAGCAGAATGCCCTGAGCAAGTGGGAGAGGATGACGTCTATTTATTTTGAAAAATGAGATGGTTAAGGTGAATCCTTTGCTAACTTTGTCTTCAGGGTTCATGTAGTCCTTTTCATCTTTCCTTCTTTACCTTAAGGTTTTACCAGACCACCAGACAGACACGTCTTCATTTCTCCAAAAAATTGTATTTGCGCAGGTTAGATAGAGGACCCCTCAAAACAACCGTAGGTTCCGCAACGTTTCTTATGTTGTATGTGAGTGATGAGTTAGGAACAAAGTTCGTCATGTCGCATGTTTTGAGGTCAACCATTGTCTTGCTGAACACAACCTTCAAAAGTGCTAAAATAAAACAACAAAAGAAAGCAAAAAAAATTCATTTCGTAATTAAACTAGCTTAAAACCAAAATCGCAAAAACAAGCACACAAAACAAAAAAATTATTATTATTATTATTATTGTTTTTAATGGAAACATTGTTTTAGGGCTTGACCATTCACTGGGAGGGTGTCAGGTTCCCCCCTCAGATTTTGTAATTGGTAAGTTCCTGCCCCAATATTCTCAGCCACCTGGAAAGGTCCGAGCCATAGATTCTAAAACTTAGAATGTTTGCCTTTAGGCTCGTTTTCTCTGTCCATTTCAAGACTAAGTCTCCTACTTCAAAATTATTCTCTTTGGCCTTATTCTTGTCAAACCATCTTTTAACAATCTGTTGGTGGGCTATAAATTTTGATTTATCTCTTTTCCTTTCTTCTTCTAGCATGAGCAGAGTGTCAATCCTTTGTTGTATGACAGATGAACGTTGTCCTCTGGAATATTGGGCAAGTTGAAGAGATGGAAGATAAATTTCGTTCAAGAGAATGGCTTCCTGCTTGTATACTAGAAAGTATGGGGAATTTTCTATAGCTTCCTTGGGTGTGACTCTGTCTTCCCATAAAGCGTTGTGGAGTAAATTATGTCAATTCCTTTGGTTGTCTGCAATTGTTTTCTTCAATATTCTCAAGAGGTTCTTATTAGTTGATTCTGCCGATCTATTTCCCTATGGATAATAATTTTCAGAGTACGTGATTATGATTCTTTTGTCTAGAGAAAACTCCATCAATAGGGTGGAGGAAAAGTAAGCTGCATTATCAAAAACTAGGACGGAAGGGACACCAAACCTGATGATTAGTTTTTTTTCTATGAATTGGATTACCACCTTCTCATTTACAAGAGTCAGAGGGATGGCCTCTGCCCATTTCGTGAAATAGTTGGTGGTAGTGAGTATGTACTTATGTTGTTTTGAAGGGCTTGGTGTAATTTCTCCTATGATGTCTAACCCCCATTGCTCAAAATGCCTAGAAACAGTCGTCGGTTGGAGTGGAACTACTTCTCTCTTCTCTCTCCCAATGCTTATTTGACAAGCTTTGGAGTTTCTATAGTATGAGTGAGCGTCCTTGAATAAAGTGGGCCAATAATAAATAGCTCTCAGTATCTTATGAGCGGTGGTGTTTCCTACAAAATGTCCATCGGTAGGGCCATCATGGAGCTCCTTAAGAACTTTGTCTACATCTTCACGTTCGCGACATCTTAAAAATACCCCATCATAATTAATCTGAAAGAGTACCAAATTTATGAGGTGATATTCGGCAGATTTCAACCTAAGAGCTCTCCTTTCCCTGGGGTTGAGATTTTATGGGCAAGTCCCATGGTGCAAGAGATAATTTAAATTCTCATACCAAGACTCTTGCCCTAGGGATATGTATGAAGCTTCACCACACCATAATTCCATTTCATTTTCCCATATGTGTTCTTCATTTACTTGGTCTTGAGATTCAGCTGCCAATTTGCATAATCCTTTTCCTTTAACTAATTTACCAGGTTTTATTTCTAGATCAAATTCTTGGACTATTGCCATCTAGTTCCCTCTTCTTTCCCCCATCTCCTATTGAGTGAATAGGGATCAGACTACGGGGTGAGGCACGATTACTTTGGTGTGGTTCTTGAGGATGTAAGACCTTAAATGTTTTATTTCTTTATAAACTGCATAAGCATGTTTATCTATAGCAGGATAATTTAGTTCGGCTCCTTGGAGGTTAGTGCTCATGAACGACACCGGAGCCTCGTTGTTGCCATCATCCTTCTGCGTCAGAATCGTAGCTAACGATTGATCGGAGGCGAAATTATAGAGGAATAAATCTCTATTAAAATCGGGACTTCACAACACAGGGGCTTGAGATATAGTAGTTTTAATATTTCTAAAGGCATCCTTTCACTCATCATCCAACTTAAATTCAACATCTTTGCAGATCACATTTTGTAATGGTCTGACAGTCTCGGTGAAATCGGGTGTGAAATTCCTTACAAAATTGATTTTTTCGAAGAAGGATTGCATTGTCTTTTTATTGTGAGGTAACAAAAGCTTAGTTATAGCTCTGACTCTCTCAGGGTCTATGTGAATGCCTACTTGGGATATGATATGACCTAATATCGTTCCTTCTTCAACACCAAAGGTAGTTTTCCTGGGGTTTAAATATATACAGTATTTTCTACACCTTTCGAAAATCTGGGTCAAGTGTTGGATGTTCTCCTATTTGTTCTCTGAATATATAGTCACATTGTCTAGATACGCTACTACACACTCCTTGATCAGTCCTCGAAACACTACGTCCATTTCCCTTTGAAAGGTTGTCCCTGCGTTGATTAATCCAAAGGGCATGTGTTTGTAAGTGAAAGTTCCCCACTTGGTTCGGAAGGTGGTTTTCAAATGGTATTCCTCTGAAACCAGAACTTGGTTGCAACCTGAGAAACCATCCAATAGAGAGAAAATCTCAAAGCCAAAAATGGTCTGCAAGATTTGCTCCATCGGTGGGACTGGGTAGTTGTCTTTTTCTGAAGCTCTATTAAGGTTCCTAAAATCTAAACATAAGAAGATTTCTCCCAAATTTTTCCTCACAGGAACCAATTTTTCTACCCATGTGGAATGTCTAACCTGGAAGATAATTTTGGCATCTAAAACTTTCTTCAACTCCTGACACATGAGAGGTTCCAGGGATGGGTGGTACTTTCGGAGCTCCTGTTGGAAGGGTTTCACTTCAGGTTTTAATGGGATAGTGTGTTGAATGATACGGGTATCATAAGTTTTCAGATTTCATTAGGACCATGCAAAGACATCTTGATATTGTCTGAATAGTTTGAGATAAGTCTTCCTTTCCTCTTTAGATATAGTTTTGTTGAGATTTATATTTTTGGGGTTTTCTAGGGTTTCAAGATTTATATTTTCATGCATGGGATAGGAACTACCGGTCTTCGCATTTTTGGGCCCTTTAAACTGTTCTTTTAGGTCAAAAAGGTTTTCTAAATTAGCTATCCCCTTCAGGATTGTGTGAGACTTCGATTTGTCAGTCATTTGACCCATCTGAGGATCATTTTTTGTTGATTGTTCCTAGAATACTTCATCGACAATAGCTAATTCTTTGAAAATATCTTGGTTAGTTAGAAAGTTTATGATATGTTCATCTCCTTCAAAGAATTTCCAATTAGAAATGTTGTTAGGCACCAATGTTTTGTAGAGTAGTTCCACAATGAACCGGGAGGCTTCATAATCTTCTAGAGGTGATAACCTTGAAGCAGTTGTAGCCAGGGAATCAGCAAGGATATTCTTTTCTCTGGGGATCGTTGTAATATTGAAAGCTTCAAAATTCTCTATTAACCTATGCACTTCCTGTTGATAATTATTAGGTGTGGGGATATGCAATGTATAGTATTCCTTACTTGTCTAACGATAATTTAGGAATCCCTGAAAACCTTCAATTCTTTGATGTTTAAGTCTATGGATTTCTTTAACCCTTGTACTAGAGCTCCATACTCGATGGTGTTGTTTGTGCATTGAAACTCAAGTCTACAGGATAGGAAATGATGTTTACCCTTTGGATCAATGAGTATGCACCCTGTCCCATACCCTTCCTGCAATTTAGATCCATCAAAGTGTATGGTCCAAATTTGAGAGAGTAGGTTATTCGTTTCCCCTTTCTTATCACTTTCTTTCTCTCTTATCTTTTGTTTTGTGATTTCTAGCATAGGTTCTTAGTAGAAGAGGGTTTCCTATGTCGGTATCGAAAATTTATCTTGAAACACCATTTTAGAATTTTGAGTGAGAGGGACATCATATGAGAGAGGGGAGAAGTTTCTGAAGTAGGAGTCACATGAATAATTGCCTAGCACTGGGAATTCTTTCGATGAGGGTTCATTTAGGGTTTCTAGATCAGTGATTGTATGTTTCAGATATCTTTCCCTATCAATTATGATCATATTTTTGTATAAATTTAATGGTAACCAAAGGTGTGCCCAATATGTACTAAAGTATCCATTTAACTTCTCAGACCAATCTCAGCTTAACAATAATCCATAAGCTTCTGGGATGTCTACTATAATCAATCACTTGCACAAACTTAGGATATGTGGCTATTCTGATCATAACATCTTTGAGTTCTCCCATGACCTTCACCTAGGTTTTGTCTAGTTGTATTACATGTTTGTCACTCTTGAGAGGAACTGTGTTTAGTTTTTTATAGATAGACAATGGCATAACGTTAGAGGATGCTCCTGAATCAACCAAACAATTGTGGAGGTTCTTGTTGAAGACTTCAAATGTTAAAAGGAAAGGTGTGACAAAAGGTCTTCCCTTCTTATCTTCATAACAAGCGTTCACAGTTGGTTTATTCCCTAGCTCTGTGGGGATTAGGTTTCTTCCTGGGTTAGTTCTCGTTGTAGGATTTTCTACTGATTTCAAAGCTTGTAATAGGAAGTCCTTTTGCTGAGGGATCCTACAAATGTCCATGACTGGTATATTATCCTTCAAGTTCTTCAAATCTTCAACTACGTTGTAATCGAGTTTGGACGATTCTAAGGTATGGATTATTATAGGGTTCTTATGGGGAGAAAAAGGTGATTTCAGGTGATCGGGGGCTATCTTTCCCCTAAAGTTTGGGTGGTAGCAATATATTTAGAGATAGGTGGACCCTTACTTCACGTTTGCACAACCAATACCTCTGCGGGTGGTTCTTGAAAATCAAATAATTCATTGGAAGGCATGATTAGGTCAGGATCCCATATCAGCATGGTTTTATCTTCTGGTGGATCAATCTCTTCATGATAAGAAACATTCATAACTGAACCACTTGGTTGTTCGGTCAGGGAGACTTCATCTAGAAACTGGTTGGCCATTAAATTCATGGCATGCACCCATTGAGGGCAGTCTCTTTTAGAGTGGTTCTCTTGATGGTAAGTACAGAAAGAGTCGGATGCTACATTTCCCATATCTATATTTAAGTTAGATGGGGGGGTTCAATTTCTTTAAACGGTGGGTTCATTTTAAAGAAATGCTTATAGGTCCTTTGGCCTTAGTTTCCTTCCCATGCGTTTCTCTTTATATCTATGATCTCATTCAATAATTTCTTAACCATGCATTGTAGGTCTTCTATATCTCCATTACCCTTTTCAGGAGCTTGTTCTTCTTGTTTCCCTGGCGGTCTAGTCAAAAGGAGTCCTCTCCTGGGAGGAGGTTGGACTTATTTTTTAACTAATGAGACTTGACCTTCCTTAAATCCCTTCATTTGGAACTCTATCATTTTGGATTCTTCAAAATTCTCAGCTAGGGTTCGTTTGGCATCCCTCTTCGCAAACATGGAAATAGAAGTTGGGAGGGCATTAGCGTATACTTCGATTTGCAACTGCTAAGTTGGTTTAGCTTCAGGTTGGAATTTGTTCAATATAGTTTTGAATATTTGATTGAAATATTTAATATTCTCCTTTGAACTCATGGTGGTGGAAAAAAATTCAGCCATCAAATCTCCTATAGGGGTTTCCTCGGAAAATGTATCTAGAAAATCCTTCTAAAACTTTGTCCAATTGGTTATGGATCCTACCGATAAGTTAAAATACCATGTGGAAGCTAAGTTCTCAAAAGTGCAAGGGAATAGCCTGCAAACTACATATTCATGTTGGAAATTCATCAATCTGATAGCCAGTATGAATTTCTTGATATGATCTTCAGGCAATCCTGAGGTCTTGGGATCAAATTTAGGAAGTAACTTCTCTAGGTGTTGGGGAAGGTTATGGACTAGCCCTGGGATGGCCAAAGAGTCTCTGGCCAACCAATGTTGATTTTTTTGTGGTAGGTTTCCCCTTTCTTCATCATGGTCATTGTTTCCTTTCATATCTTTGGATCCTGAGTTAAAATCTTCCTCTTCTGAAAATTTGTTTGGTTCAGAGATGTCATCGGCTGGCATTTCAGGGATTAGATTTAGAGGGTGTTCGATTTTGGTGATTTCGAATTCTAATAGGTCTTCTACTATGTGCACAAAAACCTGGTCGGGGGTGTCGACCACTGGTCTGCTTATTTTTTGTCTTCGAGGAAGTATCAGATCTAAAGACAATGCATCGATCTGTCGAGCATATGCTCTTGTGATTCTTCTGAATTGATTTAATTCCTTGTGAGGGAGAGTGTAAGGTATGTCATGGAACAAGTGTTCTTCCTTGGGCTGGGGTGAGTTACTCATTTCAGGAGTACTCAGTGTGTGTGGGTTGTCTTGGGAATGACTAGCCATCCATGTGGGTTGTTTTGAATCTACAGGTTGTTTGAAATATTATGTGGAATATGTATTCATCCATTCATTCTTCAGGCCCTCCTTCTAGCGCCAATTCTGTTGATGGGTTCTAAATCCCTTTAATTCAACAGGAGGAACCAAACCCGCCACCGAGGCCCAATTAGACTCTGTAGAGTTTATTAGTGGAATGGTTCTCCAGATCTTACGATTCAGCCAATTAATCAATGGGCTTTACGTTTTCTTACAAATGCATCTCCTTAAGTTTGGACTTTCTCTTTTTGTGTTTTTCTCTTAGGTGGGACCAATATAAGATGGAATACGGTATAAAACAACTTGGCAAAAAAATGGGAAAAGGTTATAAATATTGGAGAAGAGGTTGATCTTGGGATAACCTATTGCTCAAGCATGCAGACAATGATCATCTACCACAGGCCTAGTACTAATACGTTAACTGTGTGAGTAATCTGATTTATGGATGAGATACTAATTAGCAGAAGAAAAAACACATGTGATAAAATAACAACAAGTAAAATAATTCACTTAACTCTAATCATCCATCACATAATAACACAATGATTCATCTTCATCATTAAAGAAAAGAACTCTAAAACATTGCATAAGATAACTTATCAATAGATTTAATAGCTCTTACTTGTTACAACATACATTCATGAGACGAGATAGGAAATATTTATTCTCCACATCCAATCATACATGCATTTGATGAAAACACAACTTTGTCTCTAGTCCAGAAGGACTTCTCAATTAAAGGCAGGTCCACAATAATTCTTAACAAAACCATAAATGAGAGTTTCTCGCAACAACCACGACTCTTAACTAATCAGTCGATGCTCTTATTTATAACATAAAATTAACTAAAAATAATGGCTAAAGTGTAGATGAGTAAAACAAAATTCGCCACATGGAATTATCTCCTAACAGTTGTCTAACAGTCATCTCAAAATATCACTTAAAAGGGTGACTCTTCTCATACTCCGACCAACTGATGAACAACTCCTTCTAGGTGTTGGCGTATGGGAATCTGTTTTGTTCCATCGGAGTCGCGTAAATCTCTCTTATCTCTATCGCATGTGCCCGATACTTAACTAAACTGGCACTCAACTGTTGCAGCACGGCACGAGATTTGATTGGGTGTTCCATAAACTGTCACGCCTGACCCGACTCTCTTGTGCCTGTCACCTTTGTTATTTCCTCAGCCTACGATGAATCTTTCTCGGTGTGAAATTTGACTATGTAGCACAAGTCGTCGAAGTCATCGGGTGTTCTGAACTCGGGAAGTCTGATATCCTTCATCACCTTGTTGATTTTTCTAACCCAGTTTCTCTCAGATTTCTCGGTGAGTTTACTGAGCCATTTTTTGCTCAATACTCGGAGGCATATTTCCTGCCATCGAAATTAAAATCATTTAGAAATTGCGTATAGAACAACACTTGTCAAAATATATGAACAAAGTCTAAGCGTGAAGAATCCAGACTGGTGCATACCTGTAAAGCTTGCTAAACCTGGTTGTTTGATACTTACGTGATCTATGCAATCCTTTGAGTTGTTGGCACCGCTTCTGTTAGCGTCATCATATTTTCTCTATTTAGGGTGGGTTACATCCATGTGCCACAGAATGATAGATCAGGTATGAAACAAATATGAGAGTCGAAGTCACGCCAGTGGCCGGTTTCCCCTTGGAGTCGGGAAAGGATGTCAGAGCCAAACATGTTCCTATAGTAAGAGTATGTTCCAAAAGAATATGATCATGTCATGAGGGAAGTCGTTAGGCGCCTCATCTCGAGGAAAGTTGTGAAAACTGAAGTTGCATCAGCAAGTGCATCAACCATCATCAGCTCATCATGAAGGCTAGAGAATTGAAAAATTGAGATGATCATACCACATGCCCTCTGCAACTCTCATCGGCTGCATCTCACACGCCCCGAAACATACTCATCACACAGATGTGCCACATAAAATTTGTAGTTTGCTTCAAAACATATCGTCACTAGGAATCCATTGTTCCTTGGCACGCTTCCACTCAATGCCCACTCTGTTACAATTTCTGGATGTTTTGCATGTGTTCTACTCACCAGCTGAGCTTATGCATTGTTGGTAATTCTCCTTGCAAGCCCAATTTGATCAAATGTTTTCTTTGGGCCCTTCTCAAGATCCCTACGCATAAGACAGATACACTATAGCACCATGGTAACTCCTCAAAACACAATACTGGGAGTGCAAAGCAGTCGAAGTGCCAGGCTTGAGCCCTAAAACGTCTGGGATTCATTCTTACCCGCAACAGGCATTCCTGAGGCTTCAAAAGGAGGTTCGTACCTGCGTGCGGAAATGATGGTATCACCCTGATCGGAGGCCAAAGTGGAATAATTTACGCCGGAAGGAGGAACATTGGAAGCCACGCCTCCCCAATAGAAGATGCCCCGAAGAAGAGGAAGGCCAAGGAAGAATAAGGAAGCTTGGGAAAACCAAATCTCGATTGATTCGTGTGCAAGATCGGTCATTGAGGCATTACTTATGCATGTTATTCGACTAGAGCCTATCGAAACCACAAGTCGAGGGAGCGAGAGCAAAATGAGGAGGACAGATGCCTCGGGTTCTAACATTTAAGAGATGACTCGGCAGCTAGATTAGGCACAACTCACCATTGTTGAACTCTACTAGGAAAATAGAGAATTAAGACAGAAATTGGTGGAAAAGACCCTTGATGTGTCAACATCACAAGGTTTTGAAGGGAATATGACATGGTTCAAGAGACAGCTTCGGGAAGTGAAACATACAATTGTCCAGTTGCGTAAAGCACAAAGGGTGTCAGAAGAATAGAAAATGAAAACATCTCAAGGATTGCGAAGCAGTCGGGGAGAAATTCTGTGTAGACCTTATCAGTGCACAGAAGAGGCATGATTGACAAACTCTATTTTGTATTCTCATACGTGGAACAAAATCTTAATAGTTTTCCTTTTTTGAAATTTTTCATGTTCTTAATGAAAACTGGGTTGGTTGGCCAAAAGCTGTAGACGGTGTCTCTTGTATGTAATCTGAACTCGATGGGGATCTAATATAAAGTCTTGAACTTTGACGAAAGGATTCTGGTTGTAGTGGTTGGATGCATCATTTCTTCTCTTTGCGTGTGTATCTACTGTGTTCTTTGTCCAAATTTTCTTGTAATTTAGCCCCAAATTTATACTTAGTGGTGCTCTAAGTTACTTTGTATTTTCCTTGATATCCTTCTGCGAAACCTCCGACATCGATCGATTTCATCATATGACGCTGACGTGGAAAAACTAACTCGGGGTGTGACTTGGGCCTCGGGAACCGATAACGAATCAAGGGAAAACTAGATCTTATGTTTAACCACTCTGGAAATGACATATGGCAGATAAGGACAGGTGGTTTGATCGTGTATCTCAATCGGAGTCGGGGTTTCAACAAAATGTGTGTGCTAAAATAAACCTAGGACTACCATTGTCGAAAGGTATCGAGGGTCGGCAACCAGGGATAAACTTATCACGTTCTCTAAGGACTATCTTTCTAAAACTCGTTGATGTCGAAAGGTATCAGGGATCGGCTATCGACAAAGCCTTTATTTCTTCGTTAATGCTTAATCTTTTAGCCTTTTACCGATGCCGAAGGGACCAGTCATCGGCGATATCCTTGTGTGATGTCTATCACAAAATAAAACTCCCTTGTGCCGACGCTGATGAAGATCGACACTCGACGACCTCGGTTTTGTCGAGTGATTCTCTTTCATCTTTAATTCTTCCCGATGTTGAAGTCTTGAGCACGTCGGGGAAATTTTTTGGTTTTCAATTCTTTAATTAAATGTTATTATTTTTAGGTTATGGGTTTTTGCATGTTCAAGTAAACTTTGAGAGACCTAAATGAGAAACAAAATGATAAGAAAAGGAAACATTTTTCATACTGAAGTTGAATTAGATAGTGAAAAATATCAAGTGGTACCCAAAAAGTAAAATTTGGCATAGGATTTTTAGGGTGTGTTGAGTGCTCAACACATTGTAAGCGTTGAACCCTACGTCTGCCCCTGTGCCAACAAATGGTTTTGTTGTCGAGACCTGAAACTGTGATTTTTGGGAACTGATGTAAATAAAAAGATAAGCTTTGTGCATAGATCTATTGCTGAAGTGCGCAATACTCTACTTGACTTTTGAAGCTTTGTGCCAAGAAGGTAAGATGATCTGAAGAAAAGAGGTAAGATCCTAAAAGAAGCAAGTTTGGTGCTTTGGTAAGAGAAGGAAAAGTGAAAATTTTTGTTTTGAAAGTATGAATTTAAGTATGTTTAATAGATTATGTCCTAGCCTGAAATATAGGGCGCAGTTGAAAGAAAGAGTTGATTTGAGTAAATTTAATGGAAATGAAGAAACATATGTTGTTCCTATGCATAGAGAGAGTTTTTGGACTAATAAGTGGATGCAGGAACCTAAATTTTTTTTTTGCAGATTGCAGGTCTAGCACTATGATCCTAGGGGAAGTGCACAGTACAAAAAAGGTTGGGGAACATTTAAAATAAAAAGAGGATTGACTTTGTGTTACAATTGCAGAAGGTCATGACATCTTGCTAAGGAATGTCCTGAGTTAGGCCCTATTTGTCTTTGTTGTAAGGTTATTGGTCATGAGGTTGAGGATTGTTCAAGGATTATTGCTAAAGTTGAAGGAATGAACATGATACAAGAAAACTATGAATAAATTCAAGAGACTAAGGGCATGTTAGACATCCATAAAAAGAAAGGATCAGAGGAAGTTCAGACTACATTATTACAGTTGAAAGAAACGATGTATGTTCATAAAGATGTCAGTTTTCCATAAATCCTGAAAGAAAAATAGTGCATAAGTGAAAGAATAGAAGACTTCGGCATAGAATGTGTCTTGGATGAAGAAACACTAGTGAATACTATGAAAGAATAAACTTGGGAAATTCTGGGAAATCCTACATTGGTACCTTCACTGGGAAGGATATGATTGTTTAAAGGAAAAATGATAACCTTATGTGGAAGAGTTACTAATGTACCTATTATTGTTCATGGAACATCGACTGAAGAAGAATTTGAAGTCATTTGGTTTGTTGGGGACAATGCCCCTTTTCCACTATTGCTAGGTAAGACTTGGATTGAGAAGGATCAGGTCAGAAGGAAAGAAGAAGAAGAAGCTACCGAAAATAAAAATCAAGAATTAATGGATTTCATAGCTAGGAAAATAGACCGACTAATAGAAGAACGAGAGGATAAGTCAAAGGAACAAAGCAAAGTAACAACACGGGAGGGCCAGAAAGCAAGAGAATTAGTTGTCAAGGTTGAAAGAATGCAAGATGTCTTCAAGGAGCTATCTATTCAAGAAAGAAGTATGTCCACTCAGGAAGTGTTAAGAAAAGGGATATTAACTTCAGAATCCTTGAGGGCACCTCAACAGTGCGAAGCCACTGCGCTAGGGGAACATAAGAATAAGAATGGAAAGAGGATTCCAAAAATAGCTAGAGAGACTCAAATCATAGGGAATAAGGAAAGGAAGATCAATAAAAAGAACACTAAGTTGGAAAAGCTACAAGAAGCTACAGAAATTAGATGGAAGTCTTCGTAGATTGGAACCTTGGAGGAGGCAGGTTCACAAGATTTGAACCTTGCTGGAATAGCAGGTCCATGCAGAATGGGACTTCGCCCTAGAGAAGTTATATGACCATTGGTATCCCTCCAGCCATTAGAATGACGCTCTAGAACGCTTATAAAATGTGTTTATGGGATTATGGACCACTTTTGGACATTCAGACCGTGCCATAATGGACAGATTTACATTGATGGAAGCATTTCCTAGTCATTGGAATATCTGTCATGATACCCTTCTTATTTAAGTCACTGGGCATTGTGTTGGTACCACTTTTTGCTACTTGTGATTGACTGAGCTAAGCAGAGAATTGTCCAAGTGTTGATCTGTGTTATCTGAGACTAGACCCCGCCTGTCTGTTTGTCTACCCCGCTTGTCTGTTAAAAGATAGAATGTTGGTAGAACCTAGTGAATTGGAGAAGTTTGTCGAGGAAGTCCTTAAGAAGATAATGGTCGACAGACCAATATACGAAGGTATCCAGGCATCGTCGACTAGTGGATTGTAGGCTTCCCCTTCGACCATACATTGTTCTGGCTGTGTCAACCCTGTAACTAAACAACGAAGTAAGAATCGCGACAATCTGGCTAATGTGAAGAAGATCCCGTCAATCCTACCAGAATATATTCGACCTTTGGCTGGAACTGTTAACCACAATAGTATCCCTCGCGACTTTGAGTACTCTGTTTCTACTACGTACATTCTGAAAGAAATTCACACAGTCGAGAGTTAGTTAGGACAGATCCCATTGTTGAAGAACACCGACCTCAATTTAGGAGACTGGAAGAACTACGCCATATTGGTGCCCCATCGCTATCTCATGAATACAACTAGAAAGAAACCTTGCCTCGTCTCAAAGCCATGGATTAATGGGTTGTCACAGTCCACTGTGTTGAATGTGATGAAGATCCCACATTTTGGACGCCACCAGGAGGTTAACGCTTGTGTTAAGATCCTCCTGTCGTGATATCATGACAGATATATGTGGTTGAACAGAAGGATTACTTTGGATCTGGCATTTATCCACTGGATCACATGTTTAAGTGTGAAGGGTCCTGACCCTTATCATTTTTATCCAAGAAAGGCCTCAGACTGATCTTTGGCATAGCACATCAAACAAGCTTACAGAGAAGTAGAGAAAGGAAAGTGATGTTACAAGGTAGCCTCTATACAGGATGGCACAATGCACCTTGATTTCCAACTCCTAGCTAGCAATATCGTGAGGAAGAACTACCCCACACATGTCACTGGGTTCGTGGTGGACCTCACAGGAAAGTGTGTGGAGGGAATGCAGATGAACTAGGAGAACTACCTCATCAATGAGCTAGAGAATGATTGCGACAAAGCCCAGGACTTGGGATATGAATTCCATTATAGTTGGCTGATCATTTTGATCGCATTTTTCTCTTGGAAAATGCCTGAAGGAGCCACTTTTCTAGAGATCGAACCTTCGGAGCCGTTGGCCACTCAGTTTTCAACCTTGTGGTATACCAATGACATGATGAAGCAGTGGAAGTCCAATGTCATGTTTCATGGATACTATCAACAGTTGAAGATCGCCATCGAATCATTCTCGCATATGACACCACGCACCTTGCACCAATACCGACTAATAGAAAAGTTCCACGATGATCCTCATTTTATCTACATCACCGCGTGCAAAGATGAGAACCAGGAAGAATTGCAGTTGTACTACACACTGACAGATGAAGATATGGAGAAGATTACAAAGGAATGGCCAGAGGAGTTTCTTGTACTTGTCGCTGATGCAGAATTATCTGACACTGACACCATAGGAAGCCCCATAGTTACACGGGTTGAGAATGTCAGACAATCCAATGGGACGAAGAAGAATAAAAATTAGGAAGAAGTCCAAGACATCGAGAGTGATGAGGAGGAAAATGCTTCTGAAGATAACAGGTCTGATTCACTAAGAGGAGGAGAAGACGAAGTAGAAAGACAGGGAGGAGGAGATGAAAGAGAAGGAGAACAAGGAGGAGGTGAAGCTACACCACCTAAAGACCCCCCTGTTGGGACAGTAACACCGCAAAAGAGGAAGGTTTCTCCAAAGAAACCCTCAGCAAGGAAGAATACGCGCTCTAATAAGCCACAAGTGGAGGCCACTCTCACAGAGGATGACATCAATCTGGTCAGCGGAGCTATGGAGGATGCCTCTGAAGACATATTGCAGAGGTATGGAGAGAAGCAAGAGGAGTTACATGGAAGAATTGAGAAAGAATTGAAGGAAGTGCAGCAAGTTGTTCGCTTGGTCCACACAGTACCTACTGCACCATCTACACCTTCTTTGTCTCAGACTGCAGAATTGGGGGATGAACCAGCCCAATTAAGAAGGCTTGCAGATGCAACAGAGGCTCGATTCTAGAGAGATCAAGAAGAAAAGGAGAAGGCTACAAAAGCCTTGAAAAAGGAGAAATATGAAGTCTTATCACAATTACGAACAATATAGGACAATATAGCAGCCCAGGAAAGTGATAAACCAGAGCTTCAGGCGAAGCTTCAGGAGGAAAAATCCCAACTACAGAGGGAAAAGGAGAAGCTTCTCACAGAGAGGGCCATGGTTAAAGAAGCGGTCAATAAAGAATGTCTCTCTATGCTAGGCTTGGCATAGGAAGAGAAAGAGTCGGTCGAATATCAAATAGTGAAGCTCATTGAGACCCTCCAGCAGCTTCAAGCTAGGATAACATAATTGGAGGCCCAAACAGTACCGAGCACCCTGTAGGAGGTGCATGACCAGAGGGAGGAGACCGCTAAGAACACAGTTGCAAGAATAAGACCCCTTGCCTCAGAATGTAAACAGTTAAGTGATAAGAGCGCCCAGACATATGAACACCTCAACGAGAATCCATAGCTAAGGAAGCTAGAAGCACAGTTATAGGAAGCGCAACAACAATCATTCTCGTTGTAGGCACAGATGAAGCTGCTCACAATAGTGGAAATAATGAAGAGATCCCAGGAGCAGCGCATAGTACAACAGCATATCACTGCCCTCCAGGGTAAGGTGATGGAAGTCATGCAGAAGCTACAACATGTGCAAGATGAAGCTTGCAAGGTGTTTGAAGAGATTGATGGATAGGGCTCACAACTAGATCAAGTGGTTGCAACAGTAGAACAACGCTTGGAAGGGATTGTTACAAAGAAGACAATCCATGAGCTCGGCGAAGAAACAAGTCAAGGAAGATCGAGTCAAGCTCGAGGCCTTCGCAACAACATTGTCCAGATCTGAGTGACTCGAGACGAGTCACAGGTGAGTGTTGGGGGCCTATTGGCCCTCGACCAAGTTTTGGGGAAACTCGGTCAACTTTGACCCACTTTTGGACTCGACATGTTGGTCGAGGAAGGAGTGCCCAGGCGGAGATAAGACCACAGATATCACCAGTTTTGAAGGTTAAGTGGACCCAATAAAGGGTCCTCTAGGGTTTTTTTAATGGGTTTATGGGATGTCGTCCCATGGGCTTTTCCCATGATTAGGCCTTATTGTAAGGGTTTTTAAAAGTATAAATAAAGAAGAATGTAGTGTAGAAGAAGGAAGCAAGCGAGCGAAGTGAATGTAGTTACGTGTGAACGGAGTTTCTTTGTGCAAATGAATGTATGTGTGTTAAGGCTTTGTGCTCGATAGAGAGTTGGCTCTGAGCCTTAACCTAGTTTTGGAAGGAGGATCTGGTGCTCAATGCATAGATCTCATGTCTGGTGCGAAGCTCAACTCTGTGGCTTAGTGCATAGGAGTGAATGAATGTAAGATTCAAACGAATAATAAAGAGGCGAAGCGGTTGGTGGACGTAGCCCCACATAGGGGTGAACCACGTATATCTGGTGTCTTATGGTTTTCTTTGTGTGTTATTTTTTTCATAAATCTGCTTAGTGCTTTGATTATGTTGTGTAATAGATAGATCTATTGTTTCTTAAGTTCTTTACTTGTTTTGAGGGTAAATAAATGCTAGATCTAACTTATCATGCTAAGTGCTTAGGATATATAATCAATCATTGCTACTACACCGATCTATCTTTGATTATGCTCTACAATGTTGAGAAATTAATGCATGTTAATTCCTAAGCGTTAACAGAATATCCTGTGAAGTGTTATTATCACATATCTGTGTCCCAACCTGGTTATAGACATTTGTGTCCTATAACCCCCCCTACTTCTACCTCGGGTGATACTTCGCCTGCTTCGCAGGTGTTGCCGAAAGGGCCGATAGTCGGGGTTTTGTTGGTGCACTGTAAGCGTTGAACCCTGGGTCTGCCCCTAAGCTAACATGCCCATCCCATGTCTAATTTTAATATGTTTTCCCTTCCAAGACAAAAATTTCATGTAGAACATTAATACATTTTGATGACCAATGTGGATTTTATGACCTATGTTTATCTAATCAGATATGATTTGCTTGATTCCAAGACGAATGTGATATATGCTTTGATCTTGAAGTGGTTTTCATGATTTTTATGTGTTTTTCATATGTGAACTAATGTTTTTTCCAAGTAGGATAATAATGTAGCCTTGGTGAATGGATTCGATCCACAAGTCAATATGATATCCTTCACTTATTAATCCAAACCACTTTGCTAAATGACTGAGAAATTTGAGGGATATTGTCCATTCACAATAATCAAATATGTCATCACTTAGAGTCATCCATAATGACCTTAGACAATTCGATGTGTTGTTGTTATAGAGGATTAAAGAGGGAAAACAATCCCTTGATACAAATTTCATAGAATTAGGAAGTCAAGGGACAAATCCCACCAATAAAGGGATTGATTTGTGTTGGAGTTACTTCACACACACCTAGGATTTATTTTTCGTAAGGTTATTCCTTGTTTATTAGTCATAATTAGTCATTATCCAGTCTCCTATATTTTAGGGGAGAATATTCCACCTGGAAAATATTCTCTTTCAGTTGACACTTCAGTTTGACTAGTTGAGTTGAGTTTAGATGTTTCATTGGTCTTGTCACCATGCAACATTGGGATGATCACCAACTCACTACTCTTTGTCCAGTCAGTTAACTGAAGACTAGTTGACTAGTTAACTCAACTAGGTGGCAGTTCACTCTCGTAACTGCCTGAGAGAATAGACTAGGTGACAGTTTACTCTTGTAACTGTTGGTGTGTGTTCATATCAATCTAGGCCACCACTATGGCTCATTAGTTACTCATTTATCCTATATATATTGTAAATTATTCACTCTTTGAGTGTGGAATACGGTTAATGAGAATTCTTCCATTCTTTCTATCTTGCTTCTTGTTTCTCAATTTCTCTCTGCAAATGTGTGTAGTATTTTCTTGCTAGATCTATTCTATGCAGTTTCAACACATTTACATGGTATCAGAGCCGACGAACTACTAAGAAAAATCTACACCAAAAT
>ML847217.1:49176-68695 GCA_009831015.1 Picea engelmannii | reverse complement strand
GAAGAAGGAACATTGTGTTATCTACCCAACAAATTTCTCTAAGGAGAACTTTGTCCGTCATCCAGTTCGTATTTCTCTCCCTCACCTATCATCCACAAGATGGCATCTAGTGGAGGCTCTAGTGGCACTGGAAGTGATTCCTCCTCTCAATATTCATATTCGTCAATGATTGGTAGCTTATATAGCCACCATATCCCTATCCAATCTACCACCAACCCCACCAAATTCATTAAAAAATATGGACTTTTTCATTTTTAAGTCCTCTTCTCTTAACCTAGCACTTGCTACTCGCCCACTTCCTAAATTCAAAGAGCATCTCCCTAGGTTTTCAAGAAACAACAATGTCACTACAAACAAACACTTAGTGGAATTTTCTAATGCTTGTCACAACATAGGGGCCAATGAAAATGATACTTGCATGCGCTTATTCATCAATTCCTTGGAAGGAAAGGTAGCGACCAAATTTTTTGACCTTCCTCCTAATATTTTTTCTACTTGGGAGGAGTTAATCTATTGGTTCAGGTCCACCTATGGGCAATATAAAATCCCATCCGAGAAGTTACGGGAATACAATAACATCACCTATAAGGATGGTGACACCATCAAGTCCTTCAACTTGCGTTTCACTAAGTTATACGATCAAATCCATGAAATCATTTGACCTCATAACCAAGATACTTTCATGCATTACTACAATGCATTACCTTCCCCCTAGCGTCATAGGCTTGAGGAAAAATCCATTGATAATCTCGGTTCTGTTCTGCATACTTGTTTAGAGTATGAATAACAAATTGAAAGAACAGGTCTTCCTCAGGGAGAATCAGTTAAAGAAACAGACATGTCTGCCCTATTACAGCTAGTACAAGATATGAACAATTGTATGATATCGTATGAGCGAAAGGGGACTATCTCCCCTCTCACCCCTGGAGCTTCATCCTCTTCTACACTTCCCTTTAGAAACCCAATTGAAAATAATTTTCAGCCTAAAGCTATCTTTCCTCGAAGTTGGTGTAACATTTGTGAGGAACACCATGAGGAAGCAACATGTGAGGTAAGGAAGAGAGCCAGAGATAATATCTTTGGTAAAAGACCAGAAACTACCATCGTTGTCCTAGATTTTGCAGAGCCAGAAGATGTCATGATAATCAATACTAGGAACAAGTCCTACTCTCCCAAAGGCAAGTTTGATCCTCCCCGCAATTATTCTAGCCTGAGCTCACCCTCACCCATGACTACTATCCATGTTCCTAAAGTTCTTGATAGTCAAGGAACAAATTCCCCTCTCCCCTCTTACAAGTACAATATATTGAATTAGTTGGCCAACATCAAAGCAGATGCAACCCTTCTAGACATGGTTGGCATCCCTAAACAACAGATGCATCTGAAACAATTCATGGAAGGAAAAGATTCTATTGTAGCCAATCTTTCTGAAGAGGTAAATGAAGAGGATTTGTCTGTAAATAAAGTATGTGTACATAACTTTAGATACCCTGTAAAAAATCCCCCTTTTTACATTTCTGTAAATATTATGGATATGATTTCCCATTGTTGCCTCATTGACGATGGTTCGTGCCCAAGTGTGATGTCAAAGATTATTATGGAATAGCTACACTTGTCTTGTACAAATGAAAATGCTAGAAGCATGCTCTCCTATAATAGTATACAACAAATGTACATAGGCGATATTAAGGATGTGACCTTAGTTTTGTGCACACACCCTGAAATAAGGACAACCCTTAGTATTCAGGTAATTGATATTCCAGTAAGAAATTACTCAATCATCTTGGGAAGAGATTGGAAAGCCTTAACTGGTGGATACCTCTCGCTTGATGTGACACATTTATCCATTCCTCGGAATGGTAAAAACATCATAGTCCTTAGAGAGGGAAGTATTTCACCTTACATAGAGAGTGTACCACAGTCTGATGTAAACTATATCGAAGAGGACCTAGGAGTGTATTCCATCTTTGTTAAGGAGGATAACATTCCCTTGGAACAAATCGATTTGGATGATGGTATGTGGCACATGCATTTTCATGGCTCATGCTCAAATAAAGGAAATGGAGTTGGCATTGTCTTGATTTATCCTGTAGGAAAAATCCATAACTTTTCTTATAGGTTGGAGTTTTCTTGCACGAACAATGTCACTGAATTCGAAGCTTTATTATTAGGCATTGAAAATGATTATAAACTTGGTTGTGGTCACCTCTCAGTTTTTGGGGATTCCAATCTTATTGTGAACCATGTATGTAAGATATACTCTCCTAGAAACAAGTTGATGAAATGATACCCCCAAACTGTTTGGGCAGTTATCTCAAACCTATTATATTTCAACATCACTCATGTCAAGAGGGATTAAACTCAATGGATGATCGGTTAGTTGTTTTTGAATCCTCTCCTAATCAACAACTTATACCACACATACCTGATTGTACCTTTCAATCTCTATATTGTCCACATATCCCTGACAATATAGAATCTTGGCAGGTCTTCCCCAATAATGAGAGAATTTGTGCTTTGATTCAAAATGAACCTCTTAAGACTAAATGAATTATATCCATATTTGATAACAAGATTCCTAGGGGCCTGAATCCTCTAGAGAGTTCATTTTCATCGAGTGATGTAGGCAGTAAAGAGAAACAGAAATAAAAGAGTCAATAAGGAAGGAGGGTGAAATCATCTCCTTGAACCTTGGGGCACCTGAGTCTCCAAAGAATGTTAAAATAGGAGTCCGATGTTCCGATGAAGAAGAAATGAAGTTTGCCAAGCTACTTGGTGGATTTTAGGATTTTTTGCTTGGTCTTATGAGGATATTTGTGGTTTTTATCCTGGTCTTATAGAACATGCTATCCCCATCAAGGAAGGCATGAAACTAGTTAAATAAAAACAAAGACCTATTAACTCTGCATTTAAAGCAACTATTCAAAGGGAGTTGGGAAATTTCTTGAAGGTTGGGATCATTTTTCCAGTCAAGTACCGTGAATGGGTTTCTAAATCAGTACATGTTTCGAAGGCCACTGATCATATTAGAACATGCATCAATTTTCGCACATTCAATCAAGCTATTATGAAAAACACCTTCCCTCCCCCTAACATAGAAATGATTTTGCATAAGGTTGCAGGGTCACAGATGAATCCCTTACTTAATGTCCTTTTCAGTTACAATAAAATCAAGGTAAAAGGGGCATATGCTTACAAAACCACCTTTATCACGGATTGGGGTACCATGACTTATCAACGTATTCTTTATGATGCAAGTACCACTTTTAAAATACCTATACAAATAACTCTTGATGAATTGATCAGTATTCATATCTATCTTTATGATCTAATTGAATACATTAAAGGGTTGTTAGTTACCTCAAAGTTTCAATTATTATGGTTGAGTCCTTTCAAGATCGCTTTTATCCTGAGTACTAACTCATACATTCTAAAAAATTTACAGGAGCAATTATTATCCTACAACCCTAATGGTTCTCACTTGGAATATTACATGGAACCAACTTTAAAAGTTTTAACGTTTTTTGGATTTTCTGTATATTAGTAGTCTAGCTCTGATTTCTTTTCTATCACTATTTTTCATGTCGGCATTATAGTAGTTTTATTTCTTCTTTCTGATTTTGACAATTTCGTATTGCCTTTACTTTTCTGTCATTTTGTTTCTGATGTTTTAAATTCCACAATTTTAGTTCTGTTATGATTTTTATTGCTTTTTTTTCATCTTTAAGTTGATTATGGTCAATAATAGGATGTTGGATCAGTTCTTCCACAATGACACTCCTGCAAGATATTCTTAGTCAATAACAATCAGTCTTACACAATTGTTACGATGTCCCCCTGAAAGAACTTGAATTTTCTATCTACCTTCACTGTTGTCCTTCAAGGAAATTGGTTATCTCCCGCTTATGCTTTCCATTTCTCCATCCATTTGAGAATCTAAAAGAGCAATTCCATAATTTTTCTCCTTGAAATAAAAGAGAATATTATGGTTGAACGATTATGAATGTAGTGGTAAACCCCCTCATACTTAACATTTTTCACGAGTTATTCCCAAATTCTTGGTCATTTTTCCATTAAATCCACTCACTTCCCCATTTTTCATAATCTTCCTAGTTATATCTTCTTGATATGTGGTTCTTAGTATGCAAAACCATGAGTTCTGAGTCCTAAATCTGTTAAAAACAAATTTCCCTGTAGAGTCGCCAATTTGTTGACGATTAAAATCGCAACAAGTATTTCGCCCGCAAAGTATTGCTAAAGCCTATTAATTATAAGCTAATGACATATATAATACTAGTAGGTGGGACCCCCTTGTAGATTGGAGGATTAGGTTCTTACGTGATGTTTTTGTTGGTTCTAATTGCGACAAATGGATGATGGATAAGGTATGTTATGTGTTGTTTATGTTGCTCTAGGCTCTAATTTCATGTTATGATGGCTTATGTTATCCATTGTTACCTTTCCTATATGTTCCTTGATTCATTATTGTGACACCTGCACAAGATACATGTTAGTAACAACACATAAGAGAAGTTGGAAAGAGATAAAAGCAATATAAACAAAATACAAAAGGAAGAAACTAGACTATACTAATATGCTACATTATATGCATTGGAATTAGGAGTGTTGTTAGTCCTAGATAACGAGGTTAGTGGCTATATGATTTATTGATTTATATGGAAACACATGTGATATGCATTATAGTATGGTTGGAAATGGTTAATGTGACATAGGGTGGCGCATTTGGAAAATAATGGATGTTGGTTTCGATGCATAGATTAATTGGGTGGATTAATGAAGGACTGGCTGGCGGGTACTACGTGATTGAAGGAGTAAAGGATGGAAGAGGCGTGCATTTACTTCACGTCACTCCATACCCTTCCCAATGGTCGTCACCCTATATTGGCTATTTTTCAATTGTGTTTCGCTGTGGTTAAGCTCTGATTTTTAGGCAAGGGAAGAATCACTCGACCAAGCTCACATTTTTAGGGACTTTGGTTACAAGTATGTCTTTTTCACCATGCATGAACCCACTCTGGTTATGAAATAGATATTGACTCAGTGATGTATGGGTTTGTTCTTTTATTAATACTGGAAACTGTGTGAACTTGTGATATTTCTCTAGAATGGATGGTTTGTGTGGTTTTCATTACAATGATGGTTAAAGTCACAGTTTCATTTATCATTCTGAGTCCTAGAATCCATGAAGGCTCTCTTTTGTCCTTATTGGTTTGGGTTGAAGGGTTTCAATCGATCCAGATTGACTGGTTTTCTCCACACTTTTCTTGTCAACATACCCAGTAGTTTTGTTGATTATGGGGTTGTAGGGTTTGAACGACCTTGTGTCACTGTGTATCGTTTCACCTGGGTATGGGTTCGTTCATGCTATTGATTTTTGCACAGTGGGTTATGATGGCTATTATACTAAGGGGCTTGATTAAGGTTGATTTATATTCCTTGGCTCTGTTTTATCTTATCATTCTTTGGGGTGATTGGGAAAACCACGGGAGTTATACCCTGCGTGTTCTCGGTGTTACTACGGACCAAAATGAATCCTTTTCTCCTCTGCTCATAATCTCACCTATCTCATGAACTACCACCCTGTTTTCAAAGTTATTGGTGGTATGGACTGTGTGTCCACTGTATGGTCTCAGAGGTTCTCAGCCATTGTTGGGGGTCAACTCCAGTCTCCTTGTGTTGGTCCACAGAGTGAACCGTTGATTACTTTAAGCATGGTTTTAATAAATGGAACCCATTATATCTTTTCGGGTATATTGTTGTTTGTTATGATTTGGTGGGGTATCGTTGACAGTGGTTGATTGTTGGCTCGTCTTTGTTGATTATGTTGATAGTGGTTTTGGTTATTTCTATTTAGTCACTGCATTGGTTATTATAACAGTCAAATCAATATCTCAACATGTTAAATTGGTTGATATGAGAAATGGGATTGAATACATAGTCATTGTCTCTTATATTGTAATTATTGAATTGTTAACCCAACATTAGTTTATAATTGATTAACTCACAGTGATGCTTCGTGCGTGATGCGTTGGTATGTGTGGGCTTCCTACAACATGTTTAAGTTGAAGTGATGGTTGTTGTTACTGTGTGTTTTAATTTCCAATTGGGAGTATTGAAATTTAAAAATCATGAGTCACATCTTGGTTGTCCACTGCATATGTTATGGATATTGTTTGGTCACACCATCAGAGATGTGCATGGGTTTTTAAACATTGTGTTTTTTTTTCAATTTGATCGATTTAAAAAATGGGATTGGGCATATTGTTGTTGCCTCCTTGTATTGGATTGATAGCTCAGCATCGTTTGATGTTTGGTTTCGTGGTAATTAGACATGTACAATCACATAAATGCTCTTCATTTTTTTGAATGGTTTGTGTATCCCACAACATCGTATTAGTTGAAATGGTGATTGTTGTTACTATGTGTTTAAATGGCAAGTCAAGATTATTGCAAATTGAAATATTGGTGATTGTGTTTGACTGTCCACTATGTATGTTTGATGAATATCATTTATCGTAGTAGAGATAGGCACAGATTCTGTGAAAGTATGGTCTCCTTACATTTTAATTGTTAAGTGGAATTGATGAAGCGAATCGGGCACGATTTTGTGTCTGTGTTTGACGAACGAAATAATTCGTGGGCAGTGGTTGATGTTTTGATGTTGAACAGAGTGGAAATAAGTGACTGTGTGTTCATTTAGAAATTGTTTTAAAACATTAAGTGGACAAATGAGAAGAAACCTAACTCTTATACAGGTTGTTTTGGAAGGGATATTTTCTTGTTTTGATGACACCATGTTAAAGATTTAATTGTGAACAGTGAGAAAGTTATTACGTGGAATTGATTGAATTATACACAATAGTTGTTTAATTGATCACAGTGATTATTTGGTTGGTGTTGGATCTTTTGTGTTTGATATGGAATGGTTTTATGGATTAATTAATTAATTTTATGAACAACATCCACTCTCTTTCCCTACCATTATTTCACTTTTTGCTAATTACAATCCCCTCGCCTTCCCATATCCATTTTTCACTCCTTGTTTCTAAAATTTAATTACAGTTAAGAGAATTGTGTATTGCAATAGTTTACAATAATGTAAACCAAGGAACAATAACATGTTCCTTGGTTTACATTACAGTTTATTGTGTGTTGTCTATGGGAAGTAACCATGATTATTTCCCCCCTGCTTTTAAAATTTTTCGCTCAATACAAACCCCTCGCGTATCCCAAGACCTTTTTTTCACCCCCTGCTCATTGACAATAGTTAAACAATTTGTATGGATTGGATTGCATGGGTCTGATATGTTGCTGAGCCAAAATATATTTCATATTTTTAAGGAGTTGTCATGTATGGTTGTTAAAGTGACTATTTGTTAATCAATCATGCATGCAACAATGAGCTTTTTCAGTCGAGGTAGCCATGGTAGAGGTAACCGAGGAAGAGTAATTGGAACAGGGGCCCTAGAAGGCCTAGATTATCCATTCATTTTGATGTTGACTCGCAAGATTTAGGCCAGCTATTTCAGGCTGGGTGTTTCAATTGGATTGGGAAAGGAGTGGTACAAACTAGGCCTGAAAGGCCTCCCTTCCAGGCTCCACAAGCCCCTAGTATTCTCGTGCCCCCTCATGTCTCATTGCAACTTGAGGTTCTCGAAAATGAAGGATGGCAATATATTGTCCACCCAACAATCTCCCAACATCGTGGTTGGACCAATTTGTCTTTACCTGCTCCCCCGCCTATCAATCAGATTGTCCAAGATTCACCTGTCCACTCACTAGTTCAGTTCTCCCATGCTAGCAAAAGGTTAAAAATCGAGGCCCCTAACAAAGGAAAATTCATTGCTTCCCCTTCCTCGCCCTCCAATGGATGTGATAAATATGTGTCCTCCTGGATGCATTTGAGGGACCATTGTTCTCATGTGATCAACAAGATTAGGCCTAAAGGCTCAGCACAACCAAAGGAAGATTCAGAGAGATCGAGGGGTGACAACAAAAACAAGGCAAAGATTGCATCTCAGAGTGGAAAATATGGATTTTGATTTTGATTTTATTTATTGTTGATGAAAGTTGACTTCAAAAGTTTTGGACAACACATTTTTTTTGGATATATGAGTACTATATTTTTGAAAATAATTTCAAATATCAATGAGATAAATTGTCAAACATGAATGTGATGATCGGAGTCACAAGGAGGGATGTTTTTTTTAATTGACTAAGATATGTTATGATTGTTAAGAGCTAAAAGGAAGTCACAAGGGGTCCCACCTACTATTTATTATTTATTTAAAACCCTTATTATGATTTATTACTTTTCCCCCTAACTAAAAAGTTGGTTGAGTTTTAGTTACCTTAACTAATGAAGTAGTTCAACTACTTCAACCAATTCTAATTTTCTTAAAAGGAAAAGGAAAGGGAGGAACAAAGTGAGAGTAGAAGGAGAAGCATACTAAGGTTTTCTCTTTGAGTTTGTGTTGAGATAGTTCAGTTTTTATTCATTCCTTAACTTATTCAAGGCCTAATTATTTTTTATGATAGCAAGGTCTTATTGTAGACAACAAGATTCAAGGATGAATTACATCATTTAGACACTTTTTTTTTCAGAGGTGTCGATCTATCTTTGATAGTCTGTGTAGACTTGTCTCTTTGTGAATTATCTTTCATGACTGACAAAGGATATTGTGCAGATTTGAGTGGGCAACAATCTGTGGCAAGTTGATCCATCTTTTAGAGTTCAGTTTTGATTTTCTGTCAGAGGTCCTTTTTTATGTTTCAGCGGGGACATCTAAGTTTGAATTTGGTCCAAAAATTCTTCACGAAATTTTGTAAAGAGAATGACTCTTTGATGAGTTGGAATGAAATAAAGGATTTCTTTATGTCTCATATTCTTTGATTTCCAAATTGGTGTCTTTACTTATGTCTCTACATTTATTTCAGCAACTGTTATATTCAGAAAATCACATAAAAAATGAATTTTTTAGCAAGCTTATATTTATAAAAAGACTAGCCTAAGCACTTGTAATTAATACTTGTGAGTTAGGATATTAATTTTGATGGCTATAAACATAGGGTGATATTCCCATCTATTTTTCTTTAGCCAAGAAGAATCTGAAAATGCTTGAGTAAGATCATTTCATATATTTTCCTGAACACCCACGACGAGTACATTTCGGGGTGTGTAAAGTACATTTGATAAGGGCTGTGGGACATATGTGATATGAGCACCATGATTTTTCATTCTTTCATCTCTCATAATGAGTTGATGATAGTCATTGCACTTATCGATGTGACTTCTATTTAACAACCTGCCTTAACCCTCAGCACGTAAAATTTCCTTTCTGATAGGACCCGACTTGGGAACAGACTCGTACCATTTACACATGTTTTGACTCTGACATCCCTTCTCGACTCCAAGGAACAACCGACCACTTGCTAAATTTGACCCCTTTGTTGTTCATTACCTGACTTCGCATGCTTTGACACACAGGCCATGGCTTGACTAAGACCGACTGTAACTAAACAAGAAAAATGAAGGCGATTACTGTTGGCTCCAATGGGGATGTTATCCTCCTAGTGAGGTATCAAAGAACAACAATCCATGTGCCTGACCATTGGGCCTTATTCAACTTTAAGACACTAAAATATGAAAAACAAAACACAATCTAAAACTTATTGACACGGTTTCTAACAGAGTCAGCATAAACTCAGGGCCTTCACTTCGAGCTTCAATTTTCTACTGACACACTGAATCAAGACAAAAACAAAATGACTATTTACAATGACATGTGACTTGAGCGGAATTTATTGCACCAGGTAGTGTTTGAGGAACCTGTCGTTTGCAGGCCCCCAACCAGCGCACTCTTTGTTTAGTTCTTCTAGAAAATAAGTGTTATTCCCGCGATATGCACCGATTCTGAATGGGCCCATCCAAATATGATCAAAATTTCTGTGCTTTCCTTTATCTTCATTCCTCATGTCCCATTTCAACACCAGATCCCCCAACTGAAATTCCTCCTGCTTAGAGTGTTTTTCAAAGTTTTTCTTCATCCTTTCCTGGTGGATTTGTGATCGATTTTACACCTGTTCTCTCATTTGTTGTGTGTGGATCAGCTGATTTATTCTCCTTTGCGTGTCATCTGGCTCAACTTCCTTCTCTTGCAGCAACGTTCTAATGAGAAACCCCAGTGAGGTGGGGAAAATCGCATATGTTTTATATGCAATCCTGAATGGTGAAGTCGAGATGGACTTCTTGGTGGTGACTATGTCCACCAATAGTGCATAAATAAGATTTTTGTGCTAGGCCTTCTTGTTGTCTTGCAAGAGTCTTTTGATGATCCTGGTCAAGCTTTTATTTGATGATTCTGCTAACTCGTTTCCCTGTGGGTAATATGTTGTAGAATATCCTAGGGATATATTGTAATCATGACAAAACTTATCCATATTCTTCCACTTGAATGTGATCGCTTTATCTGTTATGATCTTGATAGGGCATCCAAATCTTGACAGAATGTTTGTCTCCAAAAATTGAATGATGACTGCGTCAAAATCCTGCTTTGTTGGAATTGCTTCTATCCATTTCGTGAAGTAATCTTTGGTCGTGAGTATCCATCTGTGTTGCCCCGAGGATGGCGGATGAATCTCCCCTATAAATTCCAAACCCCATTGCATGAAAGGTGCGTTGACTGAGATCAGCTTCAACGACAGGGGATGCATCTTTCTCCTTTCGTCGAAAACCTAACACTCATGGCAACTAGAAACCTCTTTGTATACATCTGTGAAGATGTTAGGCCAATAGTATCCCTCTCTTAGGATTTTGTGCATGGTAGTTTTTCAATAGTGATGTCCTCCATAGTTTCCTTTGTGGAATTCCTCGATAGCTCATTTCTTGTCATTTTCCAGCAAATAACTCAGCAATATCCCTCCAGGATCCTTCCAGTACAGTGAGTTATCTTATGTGCAAAACTTAACAACTTTGATCTTTAAGAATATGAATTTGTTCTTACTTAAACCCAGAGGGGCTTGTAGATTCCTCAACACATAGACGATGTCTGTGTACCACGGTGAATCGACGAACTATTGATACACCTGCATAGTTGTTTCCTCCTAAGGGTTCTCTAACAGATCAGTGATGAAGTTGATTCCCAAAGTGTCACAGTCCGACTGCATGATGATATTTTCAAGGCCTTTATCCTTGATCATATTTGTGGGCTTGATTTCGAGGTCATATTCTATCATGGTCCTTATCCACTTACCTCTCCTTCCCTCAGGATCAGGCTGAGTCAGGATATCCTTGATTGAGTTGTTGGGCACGTAAGCAATAATGTGGGAGTGTAATATGTATGTTATCAACTCATTTAGGGATTTTACTAAGGCATATGCTTGTTTCTCCATAATGTCATACCTTAGTGGAGAATCCCTCAGCGTCCTGCTAAACTACGCTATCGGATTCTCAAAATTTTGATCGTCCTTTTGTAACAGCACAACAACAATTGTGTGCTCCGAGGAAAATGAAAACAAGATGAAGTATTTCGTGAAGTCTGTGTTGTCTAGCATGGGATATTTAGTCAGTGCTACCTTGATATCTTCAAATGACTTCCTAGCTTCTGGATTCCACTTAATCGCGTTCCCCTTTCTGAGAATGTAGGTGATATGTTTTATAATTTCAGCCAGGTTTGGGATGAATCTTCTCAATAAATTTACCTTTCCCGGGAAGGATTTCACCTCCTTCTTACTTCGTGGAGTGTTGATTTTCAAGATTCCTTCAACCCTGTTGGGTTCTATCTTAATACCCTCCTTTTAGATGATGTGCCCCAATAGCTTCCCTTATTGCATCCCAAAATGTGACTTTTTTGGATTCAATGATATGTCGAATTTCCTGCATTTTTGGAAGACCTTCTTCAGATGCCTGAGGTGTTGTTCATCAGAGTCAGAGTACATTTTTATGTCATCCAGATACATCACGATGAACTTGTCCCTTTCATTAGAAAATTCTATGTCCATATCTCTCTGGAAGGTAGCTCCGGCGTTCATCAAGATGAAAGGAATATTAGCATACATGAATGTTCCCCATGGTGTCATAAAAGTCATCTTTTCCCTGTCATTCGGGTGTACCATGATCTGATTATAACCCGAAAAACCATCCATCATGGACATCTTCTGGGACCCCACTACCTTTTTCAGAATGTAGTCCATTTTAGGGAGCGGGTAGTGGTCCTTGAGGGACTGATCCAAAAACGAAGGTATTACTAATAAATTTCAAGTTAGTTTAATGTACTTTTTGCATCGGATCGTTAATAATGTGAAATACATAAACTTGTTATCTTGTTTGCGGAATATCAAATGTGACTTTTACTTGATGCTTATTAATGTATAAAGAGATCATCCATTAATATTCATGCTACAAATGAAGAGAATAGAACAACAAAACAAAAAGAGAAACAGAGACAAGAGGTTGATAACGAAGTTCACCAAATGTTGGCTACGTCTCTGGGCCCGCTTCCAAGTGGAGGACCTCTTTATTGCTCTTTAAAATTCTCAAAGTTCTCTTACAATGCTCTTTGTTGTTAAATTACATGATTCTTGTCTGATATGAAAGACCTCCTTGCTTAGATTCATGCATGCACCATCAAAATCCTCTCAACAACATGATAAAAATGCCTCTCAAAACATGAGAAAAGGACAAAATTTACAAACTGCTCCTTCAAAACCCTGCATCAAAAAGTCTCCTACAAGCTTCAAAAAGCCTGGTTTTTATAGTTTTAAAGGCTCATATGAGGAATCCCAACTTTCCTCAAGATATGGCCTCTTTATGGGATCAAATCCCCCTTCAAATGGCCTAAAATCCTCAAAAAATCCATTTTCTGGGCATAATATCAGGCAAAAATCACGTTTGTAATGTTTAAAAACCACTTTTAAACCAAAAATGTAGAGTATCCCCAAATACAGGGTGCACGCCCCCTTTACTAGGTCACATGGGACCACATGGCCAAGTGTCAGTGCTCCAAGTGCTATGCGCCATCCCCCTTAACTGTTAGCTCCTAGTTTTGGGGCACCTTCCATGGGATCTGGGCTAGTATGCCCTTGGGTGTGCCCAGAATTATCCCTTGGACGTGCTCCTATAATGAAACCACATGTTGGGGCTTATCCTGAGCCCCCTTGCACCCTCCTTTGGATATTTGACCCCAAAACTACAGGAAAGTGGGTTTTTTTCATAAATTTGACTTTTGGCAGGTTGGTAATTGAACTTTTTCAAAGACTTAGAGCTAGCCATATTGGGTCAGAGGTTCGAATCCCATGGACCCCCAAATACTTTTTACATGCCAACCAGTAGTTAAGTGCCACGTGTCTTCCCATGTCTGGGCCATGTGGCACTTATTCATTTGCCAGTTGACCATTGACTTTTGCCATAGAAGAATCTGATTGTCGTGTGATATTTTTCACATCCCGAGTCTGTTTTGAGAAAATGAATATATGGCTAGAATCATCACGACCAGCCGGTCGCGATGGAATGGGTTTCATACAATTATGAGAACTTTTATTTTTGAGCATTTTCTGAGCCTGGGGAGCCTCCTGGATCAAGGACACTTTGTTCAAGTTTCAGAAATCCACACACAATCTTATTTTTCCGCTCTTTTTTCTTACAAGCACCAATTTGGCTACCCATTTCGAAAACCTCAAAGAAATGATAACTTTAGCTTCGAACTGTTTCTTTAACTCCTTTTCAATTAGCGGCAGTAACAGGGGATTTATCCATCTCAACTTTTGTTTGAAAGGCCTCTGGTCTTCCTTGAGAGAAATGACATGTTGAATCACTTTGGTGTCATAAACCTTTAAGTCGTCATAACTCCAAGAGAAAACATTGGGGAAATACCTCATGAGCTTGATGTAATCTTGTTTGATCTGTGGACTGAGCGTTTTTGACAATTTGATTATTTTTGGGTTCTCCTGAGTCATGATGTTGCAATCTTCGACATCCTCATCGTTAGCAGTGATCTTGGGATTTCTAGCCACATCATTTTCATCAAACATATTTTCCAACGAAACTAGCCCCTTTGGGATGATGTTTTTTTTAGTTGTACTATGTCCCTTCCCACTATTTGGTTCTGGAAATGGTCTTCATCATTGCGTGCATCTGCACTCCCATATTTGTCACAACAAAACTCATCATCAATGTTTATGCTAGAGAAGTCGTCGCTCATTTGGAGAAATCTCTCCACCTGTTTGTCATCCTCAAACACCTACCAATATTTGATATTATCAGGCACTGTCGGCCTGTGTTTGACTTCGATCTCATATTTTATGTTGGGAAATATGGGAATTTCAAAAAGTGAGGCCGAGGTGGCCAATGCATTGTTGATCTGATTTTTCCACCTCAGGATAGTTGATAGATGTTGGAGTTACTTCACACACACCTAGTATTTATTTTTCCTAAGTTTTTTCCTTGTTTATTAGTCATAATTAATCACTATCCAGTCTCCTATATTTTATGGGAGATTATTCCACCTGGAGAATATTCTCTTTCAGTTGACACTTCAGTTTGACTAGTTGAGTTGAGTTTAGATGTTGCATCAGTTTTGTCACCATGCAAAATTGGGATCATCACCATGATAATTCGACATTACCTTGGTATCATCACCATAGTGGCACATTATCCTTGATTCCTTGAGTTAACTCCTCACTACTCTATGTTCAGTCGGTTAACTGAACACTAGTTGACTAGTTAACTCAACTAGGTGGTAGTTCACTCACGTAACTGCCTGAGAGACTAGACTAGGTGGAAGTTCACTCTTGTAATTATTGGTGTGTGCCCAGATCACTCTATACCACCACTATGGCACATTGGTTCTCCTCCAGTGCACACTCATTGAGTTATACAGAGTATATCATGTGTAAATTATTCATTATTCAAAATGATTAATGAGAATTCTTCTATTCTTTCTCTCCTTCTTCTTCTTTCTCAAATTATCTCTGCAAATGTGTGTATTATTTTTTATCTAGATATATTTTGTGCAGGTTCAACACATTTACATGGTATCATAGCCGACGGACTGCTAAGAAAAATCTACACCAAATGTTTTTGGAGGTACAAAATATTGAAGACAGTAGAAAGATGGATTTCCAAAAAAACATTATTCTTACACCTTACAACTATTTTTCATGGAAGGAGAAAATATCCATACATCTCTGAACCAGAGGGTTGTATGAGTTAACCTTGAATACAAATCCAGAATCGACATCAGCCATAGAAAAATCCGATTACTTAAATCACATGGATGAGGCACTCGAAACAATTTGCAGTCTTATTTCTCTCGATTTCCTTTTTCATATATCTTCCTGTAAGACTCCCATTGAAGCCTGGACCACCTTGGAATGGCTCTTTGTAAAAAATTATGAGATGAGGGGACACATGATGAAGGTGGATCTTCTCACATTGGATCCAAAAACCTTCGACAATATCCCATATTTCTTTACAAAATTCAAGGATTTACTGTCGCAACTCAAAGCTTGCGAGGTTGATAAATCGAAGGAGGAGAAACAAATGGTTCTCACCATTCTCTCCAAGCTTGGTCCTGAATTATCTATATTCATATCTACATTCCATACTGTCAGATTTACCTCTGGAGCCACCTGGAAGATTCCCTCTCTTGAATACTTTATCGAATCCCTGACACAAGAGAAAACCAAGCTCATCAACATGGAAACAATCAAAGGACTAACGGCGCATGCACTCACTGTGCATGATGGTAGAAAACAATATCAGAAATCTAAATATAAAGATAAAAAGAAAGCTCATGCACATCCGAAGAAGGAAGGGTACACAAAACCCTTCGCCGATGCCTCTGGATCCAAAGGGGAAAAGGGGAGAAAAGGGGAGAAATGCACATACTGTCACAAAGGATTCAATCCGGAGTCTGCATGCATGCAAAAACAAATAGATCTGATGTCTCAAATACTTCAAAAAAACAACCTTGGAGATCGCATCCCTGAGGATGCAAAGAAGAAGAAGCCAGAAGATCTGAATTCCAAGAAAGGCAATTCTAGCCATTCCTTGATTTCCATAAACTCCTCTCTCGATGCTTGGATCGTAGATTCAGGAGCATCAAATCACATGGATGACTCAAAAGAAGTATATTCTTCTTTGGATGCATGCAAAGGTCCTACCATTATGATGGGGGACAACTCTTCTTTCGAAATCACCGACAAAGGAAGGATTGAACTCACCAATGGAAGCTTCGAGAATGCGTTGCATGTTCCCAAACTTTCTGTCAACCTTCTCTTCATTTATCAGATGACGAATTTCGGCACCGGAAATAAATTCATAGTCACACCAAATTTAGTGGACATCTACAACATGCAAACCAACTCCAAGGTTTCTATCGATGAGGTAAATCATCAATCTAGATTGTATACATTTTCTGAATTCATTGAACCTGATACATTGAATGAAAGGTTTGAACATTTGAATTTCATATACATGCAACAACTTAGCAAGAAAATATTGGTTGATGGCTTAAGAGACATCCATTTCTCCAAGGGAGTGTGTGAGGGATGTGTTCTCGGGAAACACCCTCAAAATAAATTCGACAAGGGAAAGTCTCAGAGAGCCTCTTCACCTTTAGATCTGATACACAGTTACCTTATGGGTCCTTTTCTGCATCCATCGATCAGCAAAGCGAGGTTTTTTCTCATTTTTTTTTATGATTTCTCACGTTTTACATGGATCTACTTTCTCAGGAAAAAAATCCGAGGTCTTTCAACACCTCAAAGATTTCAAATCCCTTGTTGAGACAGTTTGGAAAGAATATCAAAGTTCTTTGAACTGATAACGAAGGAGAGTATGTAAATCATGAGATCCATAATCTTTACCATGAGGTACGAATCCAATTGTAGCACACAGTTACCTATACTCCACAACAAAATGGAGTTGTTGAGCGGAAAAACAAATCTTTAAAGGAGATGGCATCTTGCATGCTACATGCAAAGTCACTACCACAGAGACTATGGGTCGAAGCACTTAATTGTGCAACATACATCCAAAACAAATATCCTCATAGATCTGTTAAGGATAAGACCCCCTATGAGGCTTGGAGAGGCCTCAAACTGGAAGTGACCCACTTTCACATTCTTGGTTCACGTGCATGGGCTCGGATTCCCTATGAAAAGAGGAAGGCACTTGATCCACAGAGCACCGAGTGAATTTTTTTTGGATACCCCGAAGGTGTGAAGGGATATCATCTTATTGATATTTCCTCGGACAGGCTCATCATTGAGTGTAGTGTCCAGTTCTAGGAAAGTGTCTCGCATATACCTCAGCAGCCGCATGCATACACCTTCACTCTTCCACCTGTCCAAGATGATGAGCATGCACATGAAGACACTTCTTCAAACAAGAGTTTTGATTCATAGGAATCAGATGATTCAGATTCAAATTTAGTACAGTTGGATGCAAATTAATAGCATCCATATGTAGTTTCAGAGCTAGATCAGAGGCCCAAGTGGGCACAGACTACTCTTCAGGCTGCAGGGCATCTCATTGGTCATCAAACCTATACTAGGAGGACTCGATCAGATTTCGAGGAGCCTCATGTTGCACTCACTTCCACTGAACCATTGCCCTCCAGGCATGTTTTCTTGGTTCAGTCTTCAGATCCACAGTCCTATGGAGAAGCTACTGGAAATCCCTTTTGGGAATCCTTCATGCAGGAGTACAAATCCCTCCTCGAGAACCAGAATTGGGATCTGGTTCCCCTTCCTTCTGGGAGGAAACTTGTCAGATGCAGATGGGTCTACAGGACCAAGAGCGTAGTGGATGGAAATATCAGTAGATACAAAGCCAGGCTTGTCACCAAAGGATTTCAGTAGGTTCATGGTATTGACTATGATGAGACCTTCGCTCTAGTAGCGAAGATGGATTCCATATGATTGGAACTTGCCATTGTGGAAGCCAAGGGATTTATTTCATTTCTTCATGGTGATCTCTCTGAGGAGATATACATGGAGCAACCCCAGGGATTTATGTAGGACTCATCTTTGGTTTGTCGATTGAAGAAGTCTCTTTATGGCCTCAAGCAGGCTCCGAGGGCACAGTATGCCAAGATGGACTCCTACCTACTGTCACGGAACTTTGTACATTGTAAATCAGACCTGAATGTCTACATGTTTAGGACAACTGATTCACTTCTACTTTTAGTTTTGTACATTGATGATTTTTTGCTCACCGGGTGCTCAATTTCAGCGATTGTTGTAGTCAAGAAGATTATGCATGATAGGTTTTTGATGAAGGACATGGGTCCACTACACTTATTCCTTGGACTCAATATCAGTCAGGATGCATCAGGCATCAAACTGTCTCAGGCCAAGTATGCACGAGATCTCCTTGAGATATTTCACATGACAGACTGCAAGTCTGCTCTGGCTCCTTTCCTATCAGGAGTCAAACTTGAGGATGGCGGGGAGACTCCACTAGTTGACAACACACTGTACAGAAACCTAGTGGGGAGCTTGTTGTATCTCACACACTCCAGACTAGACCTCTCATATGCAGTTGGCATAGTTTCCAGGTTCATGCAGGAGCCGCATGAACTACATTGGAAAGTTGCAAAGCATATCCTTCAATACGTATAGGGCACCATCACCTTTGGGATTCATTATGCAACAGACTCTACATTAGATCTCATCGGGTTTACTGATTCCGAATGGGCTCGCGATAGCATTGATTGCAAATGCACATCTGGTTACTCACTCAGTCTTGGTTCCTGGCCTATTTGTTGGTCAAGCAAGAAGCAAGATGCCATTTCTCTATCTTCAGCCGAGGCAGAGTACATAGGGTTAGTTAACATAACCATTTAGGCTATGTGGCTACAACATTTTCTCACTGAATTGGGAAATCAGTTTTATCGGCCGATCGTAATCTGGTGTGACAACCAAAGCACTCTAAAGTTCTGTAGAGATTTAGTTCAGAGGCAGTGGGAGAAGCACATCAAGATCCACATGCACTACATCCTGGACTTAGTACATGAGGGGATCATCGACCTACAGTTTTGTCCTTCAACAGAACATACGGCAGACATCTTCACCAAGACTTTCATTGAGTAGAAATTCCATTCTCTGTGAATTCGTCTTGGAGTGAAGGACNATTTTCCATGTATCTTTTGTATTTGGGTACCTAACATGGCCTCATTGTCGGGACCCATTCTTTATTTTCACCATAGTGATGTTTAGGGGGGGTGTTGGAGTTACTTCACACACACCTAGGATTTATTTTTACTAAGGTTTTTCCTTGTTTATTAGTCATAATTATTCATTATCTAGACTCCTATATTTTAGGGGAGAATATTCCACCTGGAGAATATTCTCTTTCAGTTGACACTTCAGTTTGACTAGTTGAGTTTTGTTTAGATGATGCATTGGTTTTGTCACCATGAAACATTGGGATCATCACCATGCTAATTTGACCTTGCCTTGGTATCATCACCAGAGTGGTGCATTAGCCTTGATT
>ML847217.1:30578-49076 GCA_009831015.1 Picea engelmannii | reverse complement strand
CTTTCAGTTGACACTTCAGTTTGACTAGTTGAGTTTTGTTTAGATGATGCATTGGTTTTGTCACCATGAAACATTGGGATCATCACCATGCTAATTTGACCTTGCCTTGGTATCATCACCAGAGTGGTGCATTAGCCTTGATTCCCTGAGTTAACTCCTCACTACTCTTTGTTCAATCAGTTAACTGAAGACTAGTTGACTAGTTAACTCAACTAGGTGGAAGTTCACTCCCGTAACTGCTTGAGAGACTAGACTAGGTGGAATTTCACTCTCGTAATTGCTAGTGTGTGTCTAGATCAGTATAGACCACCACTATGGCACATTGGTTCACCTCCAATATGCACTCATTGAGTTATACAGAGTATATCATGTGTAAATTATTCATTATTCAAAACGATTAATAAGAATTCTTCTATTCTTTCTCTCCTTCTTCTTTCTCAAATTCTCTCTGCAAATGTGTGTATTATTGTTTAGGTAGATCTATTATGTGCAAGTTCAACACATTTACAATAGATTATACTATGAGAATTCCTCTAGGAGGTCCAACACCAAGTTCATGTACGCTCTCATCCTGGGGTGTTTGGATTGATATATGCCTTTCACCTGGTTTATAACCAGATCGATGTCTCGGTGCACTGCTATCCTCTTCGTGCCTAATTCTTTCAAAATATTTAGGCCCAAAATCAGTGCCTCATACTTGACCTTGTTTTTTGTACAATTGAAAGAGATTTTGTACGAGCATATTTTTGAGCCCACTTTGGGAGGGATTATCCACACGTCATCCCCTACCCCTTCTTTACTAACAGCGGCGTCAAAAATCATGTTCCACATCTCGTTCTCTGTGTGGTTTCTCAGATCAGCGCACTCTTTTTCTTTTCACGCGACTTTATTATCGGTAGTCATGATGCTTGTCAACTCTTCCTCTTCAAAACTCAAATCATTATAGAATATGGAGGAACCAACCTCAGTGTCAATGGAGTGGATAGGATGGTTATTTGACTGCGTCTTACTACCTACCTTGTACTTCAGAAGTACTTCTCTGTATAACTATCTCTCCTAGCCAAAAACATGAATGGTAGCATAAGACATGTCCATTTGCAAAGTTCCCTTTAATTTTACAGCCCATGACCTGGATAACAGCATGCCAAACTTAGGGGTTATATTTACCACAACCACGTCCATGACCATGTTCTTTGAAGAAATTTGGGACATCGACATGACTAATTCTTTGATGAGACCCAAATATTTGACTTTTCTCGAATTGAAAGAAAAGAGCTCCTTATAGGGCCTCGTGATGTCCAAAACCAACTCATCCATGATCACATTTGGCATGAGGTTGTGTGACGCGCATGAATCCAACATGGCATTATGCAGGGTCGTGTCATGGACCTTGAGATTGACATACAATGGGGGAATGTCCTCAGTATCATTCATCTCCTCCATGCACAAACCAAATAAAATAGCAGGGTGATCATCCTAGACGTTAAAAGTGTCGGGGGTTTCTCCCATTTTTAGCATTTTAATAATCTTCTCCCTATACTCACCCTTTTCGATAAGTTCGTTGAATGAGACAGAGATTTTGATCTTGGCCATTTCACTCTCAAAGTTAAAGGGGGGAGAGAATTTTTCTACCTCTTTGCCATGTGTTTCCCATCTTGTCTCTGGCACTTTCTTCAGAGACTCCTCCTTTGACTTTTCCTTTTCAGCCACATCTTTGGTCGGGTTGTCTGGTTTCAGGAGACTTGTGAAAGGGGTATCCTCAGAAGGTTTCCTTATGGGATTTTTTTGGTGAGGTTTGGTAAGCGCCTTCTTACTCCTGAGGTTGTATTGTTTCTAAAACTGCATGATTGCATTGTGATAGCCTTTCCTGAATTCTTTTGTTTCCTAGGAGAGTAATTCATCCATATCCAGCATAATATCATCATTTTTTCTCATGTATTTATCATGTTCTCCATTCGTAAAAAACACACGCATGTTTTTTTCATCGCATCAATGCATTTGGTCTTGGAACATCTGATCAAAATCCTCGTCTACGTAATTATTTTGGAACGAAGATCTTGTTTGTTGGTCCCTCTATTCTCTCTACTCCCTTTGTCTCATCTGAGGGACCTGACCCCTTCTGAGGTTCTGATTTCTGGATTGGGGGTCATGTTGTTCTTGGAAATCGGGTATGTTTCCCATGGACATTCTTTCCATTAGTTTCTCCATGGTCTTCATCATTAAGTCAAATTTGTCATCCAAGGACCTAGATGTCGATGGTTGCGCATCCCCTTTGGGTTTCTTATCACCTCTATTGAATTTGATCTTCCCCAACACCATTAGATTTACCTCGACCTCAATTGTGTCGCTCATCATGGCGTCTAGATTTTATGATCTCCTTTCTCTCAACAACAAGGCGAAGTCATTGTCAAAGGAATTGGCGTATTGCAGTTGTACAGCCTCGGGAGGTAGTTGGAATTCCGCGAGAATTGAGTTATACACCCTCATGAAACGGGTTGAGAATTCTTGCACCGTCTCCTCTGGTGCCCTCTTCATGTTATTGTACTACATCAGTAGCTTTAAGGGGTTCTTCTTGTCTACCCATCTAGTAATTAAAGACGTTTCGAATGCAGCGAAGTCTTGAATGCTTACTGTTGGGAGGGATTTGAACCACTTCCTCACATCCCCCAATAGACTCTGCATCAACAATCCCATCTTTGCATTTGCATAGTCTACCTCCTCTAGGTCAACGAAATCATTGAACCAATCCAAATTCTTTTGGGCTGAAACGTTCCCTTCTGCATCGTAGATATTGATCCTTTGGTTGTAAAGTTGCGGAAAATCATGCAGTTGGGTTGGCAGAATAAGGGGGGAAAACATGGCGGCCATGGCTCTAGGAGGGTTAGGGATTTGGGGAATTTTCTTAGGTATCATATCTTGAAACCACTTCTGGTCAAAGACTATATCGTCCAAACTGGTCTCTGACTTAGACCTGAACATGATTTTCTCAAATAGGGCATCAAAATTAAGGTCGTCAATGGTATGCGCACCATATTTGGGTAAGGACAAGATTGTGTCTAGGTAATATAATGGGTCTGACACTTGCTCCATATTCCTACACAGAAGTTTCTCAGGGTCGCACACAGGCTCTACAGGGTTTGGGTTAGGATTTTCTCTGGTATAGATCATCTTTAGAGCCAGAGTTCTTGAATCACGTTACTTTGTGCTACTCATCTTTTTGACTGGAGTCACCAAGGTAAAGGTTTCAGCCAATATAGATGTTTGTCCCTTTGTTACCCTCAGGGGTCAAAATATAACGTTATTCATTCTCCCAGGGAAAATTTATTCAATTCTATCGCTGACAACGACGCCAGAATGTTAGCTCTCTGTAAACTTCGTTCGGTTGAGAAACGAATGACAGAGGCAACCTACAAACCAACTTTGAGACCCAAAACTAGCCTTTCATACCTAGAGAGGGCTCTCGAGAGAGACTTTGTCTCAGTATAGAATATGGCTCTAAGTTGTCGACTAGCTTTAACAGCTTTTAATAATAAGTTTTGGTTCTATTAGCGAAAAATAGTAATACCTTGGGATATGGAGTCGATTTATAAAAATGATAGAAACAAATGACTTGGTAACTGAACTTGAGAGGATAAAGGCTAAGTAAGAAACATTTTTCAGTTTGAAATCATTATGTGTGGTGAGGAGAAAAGCACATGAAGCAACTCAGAGAACCATTGAAGATGAATTTGGATTTAACTTACAGGAAAGATGGTTTGTCTAAATGGCGTGAATCTCAGGGAATTGCACGATGAATCCCAGGTTCGAAATTACGTTCCTATTGAGACAGAAATAGATATGAATAAAGAATACATGAAGTACATACGTGAGAAAGGAAACAATACATCCAATTGTTGAAATTAGAATGTTTTCATCAAAGCTTCGGGACTTTTGCATTAAATTTCGATCAAGCTCAAACTACATTCAATAGTCACTGTCTACACTAGTTTTCCAACCAACCTGACTTACATTGAAAAGATCCAATATATAGGCGAGGGTGTCGCTTGGGCTACCCTTCTCTCTAGCTACTATCCCTAGAATTTAGGAAACTAATTGTTCTCTGTTAAATGAGTTTTTGCATGCCGTCTTTCCAAAAATAGAAACCAACTGTATTCGGTCGCATCATGATCATCTGTCTTTGCCACAGGGATTCAATTATCAGCAAGGTCTCATCATGGGGAGAGTGATGTTTCAATGCCTTCCTTTGATAGGATATCCAAACGATCAAGTGTTCTTTCAAACTCCCACCATCCACTATAACGGGCTTGATTTATGTCGTGCACTCATTTGTTAGGGTGCATACGTGACGAGTGACTACTGACTGTCATAGTCATTAACAAATTGACAAAATCATCTAAGGGAGATTCCTTCTTCAAAAGTATCAAGATATGTGCCACATTTGAGAATACAAGAATGAACTCAGTTAATCATGCTTCTTCTATGCACAGTCTTTCTCCCCGGTCACTTCACATTCTCTGAAGTTCTTCGCATTCCTTTCTTATGACCTCCTTTGTGTTTCGCGCAGGTGTATGATTATATCTTGCACATATATGAGTTTTCTCTTTAGCCATGTCATGTTCCCTCGTGGCCCCGTGATGTTCACACCTCAAGGGTCATTGTTGCTAATTGTCGTCTTAGTTCCCTATTTTCTTGGTAAATCTTGGCGATAGCTAGCTGCGCTTGCTTCAGCTATTGAGATGGCTCTCGAACATATATGCCTTCAACATATGTCCTCCTCATTATTCTCCATATTTCTCAACTTCTACCTTTGACCGGTTCCAGCCAAATAGCGCGCATAAGTAATTCTTCAACAAGCGACCTTGCACATGGTTCGCTCAGGACTCGGGTTTCCCCAGCTTCCTTGTTCTTGTTTGGCCTGCCCCTTCTCCGAGGTGTTTGTTTTTGGGAGGACAGGGCTTCCGACATATTTCCTTCCTGCGCAGCCTCTTCCACTCCAGCCTCTGCGCGATGTGATATTACCCTTTCCACGGATAGAGGGAAATATCCTTTTGGATCCTTGGGGATGCCTGTTGTGAGCAAGAACGAATCCTAGTTTCTCCCCAACCATCTTAATTCCCAAACTACCAGCAATTTAATCAGTGAGACATGCGAAAGTTTCTTTTTTGATTGATCCACTTCAGCCTGTGCGTTGTTTTCCATCTCTCGAAGGTTATGGTGTAAGAAAAAGGGTAGATTTAATGGTATCCTCCCTCTGAAGTGAATTAACAATATAATGTGATGTGAATGTATCATGTCGAACCTCTCTTCACAGGTGAAATATTTCTTGATTACTCCAAGTAGTTTCCGAAACGGTTCCTGCAAATATCTACTTGGAACGCTTGTCTCGACTTTCCCACCTAAAAAATATTTCTTGATGAAGTATTCATACCACCGCATGTCCAAGGGCATGCCCTTAAACCACCTTTTTCCGCACAGAGGGATATTTTTTGCAGCTGACAAAGTTTCCTCAGTTACCTGAAAAATGACACCCGAGATCACCGTGTGGAATCCATCGAAACTAAGTTCAAACTTCCCAGATAGTATCATATTGAATCCTTGAATTTTCCCACAAAATTCCATGCACCTGAATTGTTTGAAGGACTCTTTGACCTCTGTATCTTCGTTGATCAATGTCAAATTCTGAGGCTCGGTCCCAACGCTTCTTCTACTTCGCACGCCCCTCCTTATGTTTTGGGAGGTTGCCATGGCACAACTCATATTTGTCTTGCTAGTGGTGGATTTGGTGAGGGCCTAAGGTAGTAATCTTGACCAACCTGGGCTTGCGAGAATCCTACATACAGTGCATAATCTTGACTAGTGAATAAAATGGATGCAGAACATCCAGAATTTATAACTTAGCTGGTGGGAGGTGGAATCGAGACAGGGAACAATGAATTCATGGTGACTAGATGTTTTAAAGCAGACCGAAGATTTTTCTTAGCACATCCACATGACGAGTACATTTCGGGGCATGTCAAGTACAGTTGATAAGGGCTGCGGAACATATTTGATATGAGTGTCATGATTTTTCATTCTTTCATCCCTCATAATGAGCTGATGATGGTCATTTCACTTGTCGATGCAACTTATATTTAACAAATTGCCTCGACCCTCAGCACGTAAAATTTCCTTTCTGATAGGACCCGACTTTTTTGGGAAGAGACTCGTACCATGTTTTGACTCTGACATCCCTTCCCAACTCTAGGGGCGAACTGGCCACTTTCTGACTTCAACCCCTTTGTTGTCCAGTACCTGAATTTGCATGCTTTGACACACAGGCCATGATTCGACTAAGACTGACTCTAACTAAACAAGAAAAATGGTGGTGCTAACATTGTGGAAAGCATTAATGTAATGATTGATGAGACATATTTACGAAAGTTCATATAAGGAAGCGAAGATTCAGAAGAGAAGGATGATGGAGAAGATATAATAGAACAAGAAGTAGAACAAGAAGAGAAGCCAGAAGAATATCAAAAGGAAGATGAGAAGAAGATACCTCCCAAGACACCCACCCAGTGAGGACAGAAAATCATCCACCAGGACAGATTATTGGGAATAAAGATGTCGGAGTTGAAACCTAAAGAAGAATATGTTCCAGAACAAAGACATCTAGCATTTTTATCCATAGTTGAACCAAGCATTTTTGAAGAATCCAACAATGATGAACATTGGTTCAAGGCTATGGATGAAGAATTGGATCAAATATAAAAAAATGATACATGGGAACTGGTTCCAAGACCGAAAAACAAGAACATTATTGGTACAAAGTGGGATTTCATAAACAAATTGAACAAGGATGGGCAATTAACCAGAAACAAACAAATATTAGTATGCAAAGGGTATACTCAAATTTAAGGTATATATTTTGAGGAGACCTTTGCCACAGTTGCTAGGATGGAAGAAATCAGATTGATCTTAGCCTATGCATGTTCCAAAATAATCAAGGTGTATCATATGGATGTAAAATCCGCCTTTCAAAATGGAGAATTAGAGGAAGAGGTCTACATAAAACAACCTGAAGGGTTTCTACTATCAAAAAAGGAAGATTATGTTTGCAGGCTAAAGAAGGCATTGTATGGACTCAATCAGGCCTCGAGAGCATGGTATTCAAGATTGGACAGGTATTTACAGCAAAAAGGATTCAGGAAGGGAAATGCAGAAAAAAAATTCTCTACATAAAAGTGGATCGAGACAATATACTGATAATTGAATTTTATGTAGATGATATCATCTTTTGGAGCAATGATGATAGGATGAGTCAGAATTTTGAAAAAGACATGTAGAATGAGTTCTAAATGAATTTGCTCGATGACTCGACTTTCTTTTTTGGATTAAAGATATGTCAGTGTGATAAAGCTATTTTCATCTCCCAGACTAAGTACATCAGAGAAATTATAAAGAAGTTTGGAATGGAAGACAGTAAACATGTAAATACTCCTATGTAGATAGGTTTCAAGTTGAGAAAGAATGCATATCAGAGACTCTTCAGATCGATCATTGGAATCTTACTCTATGTGACAACATCAAGACCAAATGTGATGAAAGCAGTTGGACACATTGCGAGATTTCAAGCAGCACCGAAAGAAACACATGTTATGGAAGTAAAGAGAATATTCGGATATCTCAAAGCAACAAAATATTTTGGATTATGGTATCCAAAAGGGAAATAACTATCTTTGGTTGCCTACACAGATGCATATTGGGAAGGTATCATTGAAAATATAAGAATTACAACTAGAGTAAATTTCTACTTGGGTGAGTGTCTGGTATCATGCATAAGTAAGAAACAGTCATTAGTATATTTGTCCACAACAGAACAAAAATATATTACAGCGGTAGCATGTTGCACTCAAGTTATCTGGATGAATCAGACCTTGCTAGATATATAGGTGGAATATGATGATCCTATTCTAATACTCTGTGATAACACTAGTTCTATGAGTATCTCCAAGAATCCATTAATACATTCCAAGACGAAGCAGATTCCGATAAAGTTTCACTTTCTACGGGAACGGGTTATAGAGAATAACATCAAGCTAGAGTACATTGGGACAAAAGAGAAGATTGAAAATATCTTCACCAAACCTCTTCCGAGGGAGAGATTTGAGTATCTTCGACAGAAAATTGGAATAGTTTATGCCCCATAGTGATCCACACAAAATTAGGCACAGTAAGATAGGGGGAGAGAAGTATAAGACATGAAGAATCTAAGTAAAGAATATTTTGAATTATTTTCATATACATTAGATATTTACATGAGGAATAACCATGAAGATAAAATAGAGGATTGTAGGCAAGGGGAGCAGCCCCAAGGAGAGTTACCCTTTTACATTGATGTCAAAGGGGGACAGAGAGCACAAAGGAATAGAAACAGAGAGAAAGAAAATATGCATGAAGACAGGGGGAGAATTGGTCATAGGGGGATCAATGGTAATAGTGGGAGAATGAACAGGAGCATGAGTGTTCCCATGACATCAATGTTTCCATCAATTCCAAAGGGGGAGATCATTGGACAGATAGTTTCCATTCATGTCAACAAGCAGTGGTTTTCATTGATGTCAACAGATGTGATGCGTGTATTTGGATAAGTCTCCAAAGTGGTCCCCTTATGGCGTAGCTATAAGCATGGCCCTCATGGGAAGATTCTTTGAATAAGTATACAAGAAGCCCCAGAGGTGTGGTCACTAAGCCAGAAGTTGTTTTTGGAATAATCGAAAGAAGGATAGTGTAAATACAGGTAACATAGTCATATATGGATAGTCTTTGTTGTTTCTTTTCTGGTGATAGGTGGTACACCATGTTGTTCCTCACAGTTGAGGATTTATGAGGTCATGAAGTTGGAAGCCCAAAATATGGGTTACAAATACCCTAGTTGGTTACAAGACAATTAATACGGAGGGCATGCTCATATGCTATTGTGTTATGCGACCGGGACTAGCTCTGTTTATAATACCAATTCACGTGCGCACAATATATTAACCGGTGGTTACATATGAACACAACAGAACCACGGGTCGGGGCTAAGCCCCGGCCCGACCCCCCGCCACACATTACAATATGCTAATTCAAATAAAATTAAAACCATATTTTTAACAAGCACCATCGCATGGCGCATTGGCAGGGCGTACATGCCAAGACTTTGGACTATGGGGAGGTTCATGGTTCGAGTCTGGTGGACTACACAAAATTTTGAACAACACCCAAACCAATAGCCAATTAAGGGGTGCCACGTGGCAGCCCATGACTGGGCCACATGGCACCTCATAATTTGCCAAAACCATGCCATGTGTCGCATTGTGATTAGACCACATATGCCAATATATTACTACCACATCACCAACTTCCCTGTCAGCATACTTCATGCCACATCACCTGTACACCTATGCCACGTCAACCTGTACGGACTTCCCAGTCAGCATCCTTTTTTTGGCATGTTTGACGATTTGAACAGATAGCTATATCTCTCAATCCCGACGTCTGTTTGACACAAAACGAGTTGCGTTGGGTTCGCAACAACGAGGGCTACGCTCTCGTTCGATTTGAAGTGATTCTAAGAACATTGGTTTTTGAGCTAAAATTTGACCCCTGGTCCAGATTTTGATCACACCTTCCCACTGAAAGGCTTTTGGACCCACAAAAGCTTATGATCATCTGTATTCTTTCAATACACCTCTTCTTTCAAGTTCTATCAACTGATTCTACTTGAAAAGTCTTTTTGGCAATCACCTGGATACTTTGACATGCCTTGCACTGCAACTGGCTATGTCCCTCAACCACTGTTCTCTGGTTGTTGCTGACCCACTGTTATGTTTGTGCTTGGAAGACTGCCAACCTTCCCATTGAGAATCAACTCCCTCTTGTGAAATATTTTACGTCAACACAATCATCTCTCCAATGGCTGCAAAAACTTTCCTGCGACATCTTGTCACAAGCCAAGAAAACCATCAATCTTGAAAACAAATTTATACAAGACTGAAAAATGATGCCAACAAAGTCTTTTTCTCTTCAAACAAACTATCGCATATTGTACTTCATCAAAGCACATGGTGTTTTCCTTCATCTTGGTGTACTCAAAATCAACTTACAACCAAACAAACACCATCGACTAAACACAAGTCGAAAACCATGATCGACACAACATAGTCGTCAAGAAGACATCGACACCAGTCGAGACTCATTTGAAACATATCAACCTTCCCAATCTAACAAGTCGACATACATGATACACAATCATGTTACAATCATGAATCATTCATGATGAACCATCACCAGGTTCACTGCTTAGACATACACAAAAACAAATGCATGTGCATGACTCTTCAACTCTCCTTCCAGTACAAACATAAGTACATAAACCCAAAACATGTGGGTACATAAGAGCTGAATATGAAAAATATAAATGGCTGCAACAAGTGAACATCATATCCATCTTTTACATCCTCCTGGCGAAGTTATGCAACAACAAAAATGCCTTCAAACGAATTGCATTCACATGCAACTTGCATCATACAAGTTGTGATAAACTGCTGAAACTTGTCATACTCTCAAAATAAATGCACACATAAGGCTTAAAAGTGCATTTACAATAGAAAATGAAAGCCTTACTTGCTCAAGAAATCCAACCATTTCTTACCAAGCCAACTCAACGGTGACTTTTTCTGCTGAAAATCGTCCTCTTGTGAATCATCTTGACACACATCGATAATGGAATCTCCACTTCCATTCTTGCCAATTTATTTATCCATCTGCTTCTTATGCTGTGGACGAGTAGTTGGATGCAATGTCCAACATTGGTCAATGAGATGACCCCACTTCTGACAATGAGTGAAAATATTTTGCATCCTCTTTTCACGTTGTCTTTGCTTATAAAGTTTCCTGAAAGCGGTTAATCTTTTCCAACATTTTGAAATATGATGGTTATATAAACCACAATATGTACATGGAATCTTTCTTCCATTTTTACATACAAATTTATCATGCTTAACATAATCAAAAGCAACTGAATGATATGCAGAATTATACCTTGAACATTCACCTTTATCGCCTCTTTGAGGAGGTGAATTTGAAGAGTTACAAGCTCTCATTTGAAGACCAACAACAGTGTTCTTGTCCTCATCAATGTCAAAACTCTTTCGTTTCACACATTTGTATTCATCTTGAACACAAGCCTTGCATTCTGGAGGGATTGAACTTTCAACAAAAGTTCTTGAACTTTCACCTTTATAGCCTTCTTGAGGAGGTGAACTTGAAACAAAATTTGTTCTTGGAACTTTCTCCCTTGTCTCCTCGATTTTGGAATTTGCCCCATCCCTTCGTTCATATCCAAGACCACAAAACTTGGGTCTTTCTTCAACAACAATAGGCTCAACAATGCCTTGTTCATGCTTGCCTAACCCTTTACCTTCATAGCCCATTTTTAACAATAATTTGGACCCTATTCCTCTTGTGTGATTTTCAAAAACACCAAAACATTCATCTTGAGAGGAATTAGAAGATAAACTAACATTGCATAACTTATGTTCATGCATGTACTTGGTAAGGGTTTCCTTTACCTCATGGATTTTAATCTCCATCTCATGCAACCTTTCAAGAAGCTGGTCTTTCTCCTTCTTCATGGCCATCAACTGCTCTTCAACGAAAATGCTCTCATTTCTGTCTTTACACATCTCTTTCATCAAATCTCTCATGGTTAGAATTTCCTCTTTGTCAAAGAATTTAGATAATGAAGATTTATGAGAAATATCAATGCTTAAAGCTTCCTCCATCCTTGGAAGATATCCAACTTCAACACAAAACTTGCACAAAAACCAACAGCTAAATCTCAAGCTATCAATGGAAAACACATGAGCAAAAACAAACTATGCTCTGATACCACCTGATCTGAAAATAGAATTCTGACTTGTTATGCTATGCAATCACCCTCTACTTCATTAAAATAAACTTTACAGGACCTTGCTTCATGTGTTAAAATATGCAAGATAGTTTGTGTTCCAAATTTATGTATCTTCTTGTAAATTCTTATATGTGAGGATATGTTCTTTTAAATGGTTATATATGTACTTCCAATAAATACACAACAACATAAATTGCAGAAAATAAACCATCAAACTCACAACAAGAACAAGATGATAAAGGAGTTCACCCCCCTCCGAGCTACATCTCCTTGAGCCTCCATCAATGGACTTGGCCCTCTGGGATTAATTAGTCAAAATTTCTTTTACAAGTTGTTTCTCAACTCCAATGGAAAAATAGACTGTACCATTGGGATCGGAACACATAAAAACCCAAAAAATGACTAATAGAACTCTGAAAACTAATCATGGCTCATCCGGGCATGGCCTCTTCTACATGTGGCCTTAAGCTTCCATGAGATTATCTTTGGCAAAAACACCTGTAAAAGTCCTCAAAAACCTCTGAAACCTGTCCCAATGTATTCAGAGCATAACAATTAGCCAAAAATGACTATTCAGTCATAGAAAACAAACTTGGACTCACCAAAACATGACCTCAATCAATGAGGGCTTCAGGCTCCCTGGAGCTTGCTGAAACTTCAATGGCTAAAAACCTACAAAATAAGTCTTCAAATGGCCTTGATAACAGTGCCAATGGATTCAAGACATCCAAAAACCCCTAGCTGGGCTTTTACGCCACCTCAATCGGCCAAAAAATGAGAAAGATAGGCCTCCTGCCATCCTCTTCCTTCAAGCTTGTTGGCTCTGGTTTGACAAAACGCACCTCTGTGTGCTTGAACCAAGAACACACTCCAAATTCATGTTTAAACCCAGCACCGGCGCATAGCCAAAAAATGGTGCAAACCGTCGAACAGTTAAGGGCGCGCCAGCCCCTAACCGCCAAGACCACAGGCACATGGGTCACTATATGACCTCGGGCTAGTAAACAAAACGTAACTGTTTTAAGCCCCCCGCACTCCCGGTTGTGGTCACATGTGTATAGGCATATATCCACAGGCTACATTTAAAAACCCCCGCGCACACACCAATATAGAGGGCATGGTCATATGCTATTGTGTTATGCGACCAGGGCTAGCTCCGTTTATAATACCAATTCCCGCGCGCACAATATATTAACCGGTGGTTACATATGAACACAACAGAACCACGGGTCGGGGATAAGCCCCAGCCCGACCCCCCGCCACACATTACAATATGCTAATTCAAATAAAATTAAAACCATAGTTTTAACAAGCACCACCGCATGGCGCGTTGGCAGGGCGGACATGCCAAGACTTTGGACTATGGGGAGGTTCATGGTTCGAGTCCGGTGGACTACACAAAATTTTGAACAACACCCAAACCAATAGCCAATAAAGGGGTGCCACGTGGCAGCCCACGACTGGGCCACGTGACACCTCATAATTTTCCAAAACCATGCCACGTGTCACATTGTGATTAGACCACATCTGCCAATAGATGACTGCCACATCACCAGCTGCCTTGTTAGCATACTTCACGCCACGTCACCTGTACAGCCTCTGCCACATCATCCTATATGGACTGCCCAGTCAGCGTCCTTTTTTTTTACCTGTTTGACGATTCAAACAGATTGCTATATCTCTCTCTCCCGACGTTCGTTTGAGACGAAACGAGTTGTGTTGGGTTCGCAACGTCGAGGGCTACTCTCCCGTTCGATTTGAAGCGATTCTGAGAACATTGATTTTTGAGCTAAAATTTGACCCCTGGTCCAGATTTTGATCAGAGACGATTGTATTGTACTGAGAGCTCTTGGATTAGAGTTTTGTATAAGATTGTTTCATGACTCATGATATACATAATATATGATAGTGGGGTTTTTAGCTTTATGATTTCTCGGTAAAACTTCTGTGTTGTGTGTTATTGATATTTCACTTTGTGCATTGTGGTTGTGATCATGGTTTAATTGCTTCTGCAATAATAATAGTAGAAGTGATTATGTATTTAACAAGTGACGGAAATTGTTAGATCAGGAGAATAGCAGGAATACATTAATTTGTATCGAAATTTCTACATGGTATCAGAGCCACGGAGGCCACAGAGTCACGAAAGTGAGGTGCGAACATAATTTCATTCTCGTAGGTCCCGCCTCTAGCTGGGTGTGAACTATAGTACTGAAAACTAGCAGGGTGCGAACTTCATTGGAATTCTTGCAGGAAAATACACTAGCAGGGTGCAAACTTTCCTCACCCTAACAGTGGAGCAGGGTGCGAACTTCTTGAGGATTCTCGCAGGCTACAGTGGAGCAGGGTGCGAACTTGACAGGCAAGTTCGCAGGCTATGCACAGGTAGGGTGCGAACTTCCCTCAGGTTGCTCTCAGGTGGGGTGTGAACCTACCAGGGCAAGAGGAAAGTGAAGGGGTTGAGTTTTGGGTTGGATAACATTCGAATTTGCAAGATTTTCTTGGTGCGACACTTTATTCAAGATCGAAATGTCTTTCAATGGCAGCTCTAACTACATTGCTTGGAAGGACATGATGGAGACAGTGCTCGAAGACAATGACTTGAAGGGTTACATTGACGCATATGTTCCTAAGCCGGATGCGACAGATACTGCAAATCTTTATGCATGGCAAAAGAAAGTGGAAAAGGCGAGGAGGATTCTGTTGGAGCGAGTACGAGACCACATTGTCTCAAGTCTCCATGGGAAAACCACACCATGTGCAATGTGGAAGGTTTTGATAGATCTATTCCAAAACAGTAGTGACCATAGGAAATTGGTACTCAAAGATAAACTCAGGAAGATAAAGATGTAGAAAGGAGACACCATTCCAAAATATCTCACAAAGTTTGTCCAATGTCGGGATGAGCTTGGAAGTGTGGGAATAACAATCGTTGTTGATGATTTGGTGAGCTTGGCACTCCTAGGGATTCCTAAGAGTTGGCACAGTTATCAAGACTCTGTCAATGGAAGGAAAAAATCACCAGATTGGGAACGACTATGGTCAGATCTGGTACAACAGGAGTTCAGGCGGAACACCGGAGATGGATCTTCATCAAAGCGTGATGATGAAGAGGATTGTGCTTTGACTGCCAAGGCAAGGAAAGGGAAAGGGAAGAAATCCCAATCAAATTCTGAGTCTAAAGTCAAGAAGCTAGATTTGTCCAAAGTGAAGTGTTTTCATTGTCACAAACGTGGGCATCTCGCTACTAACTATCCGCAGAAGAAGAAGAACAAGACGAATGTTGGAGCTGCAATTGGTGAGGATCTTGTCTCACAATTTGAGCTTGACTTCGCTTTGATCGCATGCATGGAATCAAGTGCATCAGGATCAGTGTGGTATTTGGATAGTGGCACTTCCTTCCACATGACGGGAGATAGAGACTCTTTCATTGACTTGGAGGAGAAAGATCTCAGAATAAATATAGAGATGGGCGATGATGGAAAATACAATGCAACTGGTATTGGTACCATTACCTTTCAGAGGGAGTCAGGTAAACCATTTCAATTGAAAAATGTTATGCATGTTCCAGGTCTAAAGAAAAACTTGGTCTCAGTCGCAATGTTGGAGGACAGAGGCTATGACGTTGTTTTTAGCAGTGGTATAGCCTACCTACGACATAAAGCAACAGGTCAAGTCAAGAATATAGGGATTCGAGTTAAGAATCTCTACATGTTGCAGGTAGATGGTTGTGGTGCCATGATAGGCAAGGTATAAACAGTGGTGAGTCGGGATGAGGGCGAATTATGGCACAGGATATTAGGCCATATTCATCATGGAGCCTTGAAGATCATGCAGCAAATATCTACTGGACTTCCAAGGGGAACACTTGCTCAGCCAGATCATTGCAAGGGGTGCACGCTGGGGAAGTATGTAAAGTCCACCTTTCATGAAAAGGAGAATTGTGCTTTGGTGATCCTGGAGAGAATTCACACAGATGTGTGTGGACCATTCTTGGTTTCTTCAACAGCAAAACACAGGTATTATGTTATTCTTGTTGATGACTTTTCTCGTAAATGTTGGATATTCTTCATGCAGAAGAAGGATCAAACATTCTCAAAGTTCTGTGAGTTTAAAGCATTGGTGGAGAAAGAGTCGGGGAAGCAAGTGAAATCTCTAAGGAGCGATAATGGTGGAGAATACATCTCTAACGAATTCAAATAATTCTGCAGCAGAGAAGGAATTCGAAGAGAACTCATAGCACCTCATAAGCCACAACAAAATGGGGTCGTGGAGAGAAAGAACAGAACGATCATGGGTGCAGCACGAGCGATGTTGCATGATCAAGGCCTACCATTGAATTTGTGGGAAGAAGCATGCAATACTATGGTTTATGTGCAGAATTGTTGTCCTCATAGAGTATTTGGCATGAGTACACCTAAAGAAGCTTTTACTGGTCAGAAACCTGATGATTCTCATTTTAAAATTTTTGGTTCATTTGTTTATGTGCACGTAAACAAGGATGCCAGGAAGAATCTGGAACCAACTTTTGAAGTTGGGATATTTTTGGGGTACACAAAAACACCCCATAATTATCGTGTGTATTTTCCAAACAGTAAGATGACTGTTATGCGACGGGATATAAAATTCGATGAGGGGAAATCCATGCGGTTGTCGCTTGAGAGGGAGCTATACTTCCATGCAGAAGAGGAGTTGTTGGTTCCCAAGGATGAGTCTCAAGATGTGGATCAGCCACATGAAGAGGTTCGTGGAGTGGAGGAAACCACTCAAGAAGAGCCATCCATCAGAAATGGCAGAAAGCGCACCACGGAAGCTAAAAGATTGAGACTAGATGCTGCACAGAATGTAGGAGCTCCTATTTCACAGCGCAGATAGAGACAGTCTCCTGATCAATTTGCTGGATACATGGCTCTTATCAGCAAATGTATTGTGACTGAACCATCTTTCTTTCAGGAAGCAGTGTAGGACCCCACTTGGGTTGATGCTATGGTAGAGTAGTATGACTCCATTGTCAAAAACAGTGTATGGGAAATTGTCCCAAGACCGATTGATAAATCAATGGTAGGTTCAAGATGGATCTACAAGGTAAAGCAATTTGTTTATGGGAGTGTGGAGAAATACAAGGCCAGGTTTGTGGCCCGGGGTTTCTCACAAATCGAGGGGATATATTATGGTGAGACCTTTGCACTTGTCGCAAGGTACTCTTCCATAAGATCCATCCTTGCACTCTCAGCGTAGATGGGCTGGCGCATTCATCAGATGGATGTAAAAATTGTGTTCCTCAATGGGATCATTGAGGAAGAAATGTACATTGAACATCCAGAAGGTTTTGAGACCTTTGATAGAGAGTCGCATGTGTGCAGACTCAAGAGAGCATTGTATGGGCTGAAGCAAGAACCGCGTGCTTGGTACACTCGGATAGACAACTATTTCACCGGGTTGGGCTTCACCAAAAGTGAAGCAGATGCAAACCTATACCAAATTGTGGTGGAGGGTAAGATTTTGATCATTGTACTTTATGTTGATGATTTAATACTTACGAGTGATGAGAAGATGATACACTCATGCAAGGAGGACCTTGCAAAGGAGTTTGAGATGAAGGATTTGGGCCTTCTTCATTATTTCCTTGGTTTGGAAATATGGCAGCGAGATGGTGAACTTTTTGTGTCTCAAGGAAAGTATACAAGGGAGATACTGGGTAAGTTTCACATGGAGGGTTGCAAAACCATGGATACTCCTCTTCCATGAAACTAGAGGAAAGAGGATGCTACCTCTGGAGAGGTAGTGGATGTTATTGTCTATCGGCAGTTAGTGGGTTCGCTAATGTATTTAGTGAACATGAGACCGAACATTTGCTATGCGGTTAACCAGCTAAGTCAAGCGATGGTTAAGCCTACCAAACTCTTTTGGAAGGTGGGTAAGCATGTCCTGAGATATCTGAAGGGAAAATATGAGTATGGATTATGGTACAGACAGATGGATGAGGTGAAGTTGCATGGCTTCACGGATGCAGATTGGGCAGGCGGCCCAACGGACAGAAAGAGCACATCAGGAGGGATCTTTAGTATCGGATCTACAGTCGTTTCTTGGTACAACAAGAAACAAAGATCCATGTCACTTAGTTCAGCGGAAGCGGAATACATGGAAGCAAGCCAAGCTGCATGTGAGGCTATCTAGATGAGGAAGATCTTGGTTGGTTTATTTGGTTCTCATTTAGATCTGACAGAGATTTATTGTGATAATCAGAGTTGCATTAAACTCTCTATTGATCATGTGTTTCATGATAGATCTAAGCATATAGATATCCAATATCATCATCTCAGAGATTTTGTGCAGCGGAAGATCATGTTTCTTCAATACATTCCTACGGAAGATCAGGATGCAGACATTCTGATGAAGGTGCTCACCAAGAGAAAATTTGAATATCATAGAGACAAGATTGGGGTAAAGGATAATCCCTTTCTTGTTGAGAGGGAGTGTTGAAAAGTCAACAAGAAACATGTGTCTAATTTACTTTTCCCTTAATTAAATTAGACAATAAATATTAATCTATTATCTCATTC
>ML847216.1:47006-65063 GCA_009831015.1 Picea engelmannii | reverse complement strand
GCACCCAGTTGAAGATCTTACAATACCAGAAGGCTCTCACTCTTAGCACTTCTCTCTCTCACAATACTCCTCTCTCAACTAACTCAATACCAACAGCAATAATAACAACATTATCGTACCCACCCAAAGTACCAACCCAAACTAGGCCCTTTAGACCTCTATTTATACATTAAAATAGCTCACCGACAGCCTTAGGCCGAAACCTAGGTGTCCAAAACCCTAGGTGTCTAAAACCCTAGGTCAACTTGACCCATATTTTCAGGGCTTCGCCAGCCTGTCTTTCCTTCCTTTTCGTGCGGTGCTCCAAAGAATACATCAGTAGATTTTTCCTCTTACTGAGTTGTCCACTATCCTTCTTCCTTGCTTATCTATCATCCTCGATCTCCTCGTCCAACAAATTTATTTCTTAGGATTCACTCCTTCTTTTCTGCTCTTTTTCTCACTTCGACCCAATAACAGTCAGTATGTCTTCCGCATAGTTCGCATTCTCCCTTTTCTTCCTTGATCTTCGCTTGCTTCCATAACCAAGGGCCAACATGCCCCCAACACTCACTTGTGACTCGTCTCGAGGCACTTCAAATCTAAGCTTCATGTTTAACTTCGACTCTAGGCTGCGCAGTGTAGCCTCTACGTTCTACTCTTTGCCTCCTCTCCATCCCTTGTGCAGACTGTATTTTCTGTGTCTGGTACCTAGTTTCAACTACAACTGGTACCTAGACCCTTTTCTTCATGCTTTCGCTGAGAGCTACGAGGCAGTTGGTTGTCATAGTACAACTTCCATCGGCTCCCATTCACTAATCCTTCCTTCCATTCTCCATTTAGAGTCTTAAATTGTGTAGTTCCTCCCTCTGTAACATAAGCGATCTCGTATGGCCCTAGACAATGCGTTCTAAACTTCCCAGGATGCTTTATGAACTTGATGTCATATACCAGTACTAGATCACCTTGTTTTAATGCCTTCTTCTTGATGTTCCTATCATGATAGGCCTTCTCTCTTTCCTTCTGAACCTGTTGATGGAATCCTGCAATGAATTTTTCTTCTTCCAATTCAACCAACTGTGCAAGGATTTCTTGAATAGCACCAGGGTCATCCATATCTGTAAAGGCAGCAATTCTCAGGCTTGGTACCAGATATTCCATTGAAACAACAACTTCAAGACCATATACCAACTTAAAAGGGGTCTGCATTGTCAGCTTCTTGCAAGTGGTTCTATAGGCCCATAACATTGCTGGTACTATTAAATCCCAACCATCTCTATTCACACAGAAAATCTTGGTTAGTTTTGTCTCCAATATCTTGTTGAATGCTTCAACTATCCCATTTGCTTGAGGATGGTACGGTGTGCTCTTCTGATGGTGGATTGTAAATTATTCAGTCAAGAATTCAACTATCTTATTAATGAAATGTGTTCATTGATCACTCATAAGGATCTTTGGGCCTCCAAACCTGGTTATGTTATCTTCAAATATGAAGCACGCGGTTGTAGTTGCACTATAGTCCTTGACTGCTCTTACTTCGGCCCATCTAGTCAAGTATTATGTTGCTATAATTATGTACCTTGCTAATGTACGCTTTCCTGGTGGGTTTATAGGTCCAACAAAGTCAATGGCCCATTTCTCAAATGATTGTAGGGCCATCTGCGGTGTTAATGGAATTTCATCTCTTTTGGATGGTTTCCCAACTCTTTGGCATACATCACAGGCTCTGGAATAGTCTTTAGCATCTCTGTGTAAGGTAGGCCACCAAAGGCCAGCTCTAAGAACCTTTTGTGTAGTTTCTTTCCCTGCATAATGTCCCCCTGCGATGCCTTCATGAGCTTCTGCGAGGATTAGCAGTCGTTCTGCCTCCATAACACACCTTCTCAATATCTCATTAGGTCCCATCTTGTATAGATGTCCGACGATAAGTGAGAAATTTGCAACGCACACCACTAGTTGCTTATTCTGAGGAATTGTGTATGCACTAGGTGCCATTCCTATTGATATGAACTAGACTATATCTTCCAAGTGGACATCGATATTTCTAATGGCTAGTAGTTGTGCATTCGCCAGTGCATCCTCTAAACTAGTTGGCTCTTCTCCATGTTCCAACCTTGATAAGTGGTCAGGACCTTTGTTCATTCTCCCTGGCTTTACTATGATCTCAAAATCATATTCTTGAAATAGCACCAGCCATATGCATATCCGTCCCCCCAACATTGGCTTGTTGACTAGGTATTTCAGTGCAGAGTGATCAGTAAACATTTTAAAGTGTCCTCCCAACAAATAGTGGCGAAATTTATGCAATGCATACACCATGGCTAATCCCTCTCTTTCAGTAGTGGTATAATTAATCCCAGTTGTAGATATCTTCCTGCTAGAAAAGGATAACGGGTGGTCAATATCTCCTTCTCCTGGTTGTGCTAACACGGCTCCTAAAGAAATGGAAGATGCATGGACATGCACATGAAACTCCTTGGTCCAATCTAGGAAAACCAGAATGAGCGTAGTAACCATTTTCTGTTTCAGTGTGTCGAAGCTCTGTTGGCATTCTTCTGTCCAACTAAACGGACAATCCTTCTTCAACAACTTCTCCATGGGCGTTGTAATCTGAGCATAGCCCTTAATGAAATTTCTGTAGTATCATGTGTGTCCCAACATAGTGCGCAGTTGTTTGACTAACATAGGAGGGGGTAGATCAACTATAATGGAAATTTTGGATGGATCTACCAGCAATCCTTGCTTACATACAATATGACCTAACAGAACTCCAAATGGTGAAAATAAAATACATTTCTTCAGGTTTAAATCAATTTGACACTGCGTGCATTTATCCAACATTAGCCTTAGACATTCAATATGGTTTTTCAATAAGCTAAAAACAGTCCAATCATCAAAGTATGCTTCTAAAAAATTATGAAGAAATTCCTTGAATGCTATGGCCACCACCCTGGAAAAGATGGTTGCGGCATTCTTCAATCTGAATGGCATCACTATATATTGGTATGATCCCCATTCTTTTGCAAATGTGGTCTTATAGTGGTCTTCCTTGGCAATCCAGATCTGATGGTATCCTGAAAATCCATCTGTAAAAGAATATACTTCCTGAACTCCCAGATTATCTAACACTTTGTCAGTGAATGGTGTAGGGAAGGGGTTGTGCAAACAAGCATCATTTAGCTTCCTGAGATCTACGCATATCCTGATATCTCATGTTTTCTTGTCTTGCACCACCATAGGGCTTATCCACTCTGACGCTTTGACAGGTTCTATAATTCCTGCTTCTAGCATTCTGTCAAGCTCAATCTTCACTTTCTCCTTATATTTAGGGTTCAGTATGTAAGGTCTCTGTTTGACTGGTCTAGCATCTGGCTTCAAATGGGTCCTCATCTCTCCCATAGGCCCTTTAATTCCCTTCATATCAGTGAACTTAGTTGGAAACAAGTCATGATATTCATGCAGTAATTCTGTAATTTTATCAATGGTAGCAACATCCCAATAATCTCCAATGTTTGCAAACTTTGGTGTTTGCTCTTTTCCAATATTGACTTTCTTGATTTTGATTGGTTGTCCAATGAATGGTAGCTCAACTCTTGTTCCTTCCACATCTCTCTAGCCCTCTGTTTCTTCGATGTTCCCCTTCCTCGGATCGTCGTCTTCATCGGCATTGATGTTGTAACAGCCTTGCAGTTTCTGGAGAGGCGCAGTCCATCCATCCTCTTCCTGTTCTAAGGGAAGGTTGGATACCTCCTCGAATACTTTCTGTCTCACAATATATAATGCTTGATCTACTGATGGATATGGACTTTCAAATAGGAAGGTGGTTACAAATTTTTGAGTCATACCTTGCTAACCTGTAGTGATGAGGCGTAGCTCTTCTTGAAGGTACCAGTTGATAGGTGTTGTGTCCAGTGTGTTGATGAATTTGTGTACCCACTGTTCTTGGAGAATGTCACTCCAGGACTCTTCACATCTTTTCACATGGTCCTTTGGGAAGCTTCGACCTATGTAGAAAACTTCGCAGCCTTCTACTTGTGTTGAGAATCGCGTTGTCATCAGAGTGTGACATTGTACCCAATCTGTAATATTACTTTTGTGTGTCCCCCACCATATTTTTGGTGTGGCTTTCAAGGCCTCATCCATTGCCAAAAACCTCTTTTGTGTTGGTACGCTTGCTTCAAAGTCTGATAGGAAGACTTATAATGGATTCAGACCATCAAATGTGGGTAAGTTACTACATGTTGTGTTGATTCAGAGAACTTCTCTAGTTAATCTAGCACATCTCCTTGTAGATACTTCATACCTCTAGTTCTGCCAGTTCTCTAGTGCTTCTTCTAAATCTGATGAGCATTCGTTGTCACTTTTCCAGCTTAGATTCCCATCGGTTGTAGGATTAATGTAATCTTGTTGTCTGGATGTTAGTTTATATATGTTTTATAGTGCATATGTGTGGTCTTCTTCTCTGATAGGCTATGTGTACCGCTGACCTTCATATGGATCTAAAGGTGCAATGACCCTAAGGACATCTCCTTCAAAAGTCATACATCTCTTCTTTAAATAAACCACAGTGGAATTATCGAAATACCAATCAATTCCTAACAGCGCAGGGTAAGGGAAATTATCATCAACTATTTCAATTACCTCAAAATCTGCAAATGTTCTTACTCCATCCACATCCATAGGGACACGATCCAATCATCCAAATGGGCTGATAGCTTGCTAGTTATCCATCCTAATCCTGATAGGGGAATATATCAACTTCGGTTTTCCCATCAGTGCCCAGGATTTCTTCGTCATGACATTGACCTCCGACCCTAAGTCGAGGACTACACAGTATATCTCATACTCTCCTATTTGAGCATTCAAATGTAATTCCTTATTTGTCCTTCTCTTCTTATGAATTTGGTGTACTACCCTATTCAGTAAGGGGTCTATATTTCCTAGCTCATATTGTCTGATTAAATTATGTAGCTCTTGTACAGTGCTTTCGTCTTGAATCAACTTAATACAAGTATGTAAAAAGTCCATGAGCTTGCTTACCTCTTTTCGTTCTCTTGGCGAAGCAGACTGATCAAATGTGTGAGGCATTCCATACTCTCTTAATTTTGGTTTTGTCTTCAATGAATAACCTTGGTCTCCTTTGAAACCTTCTCTTGCTTCCTCAAATATTTGTCTTTCTTTCTTTGCATCAAAATTTTGAGTTTTCTCTGCAGCTTTCTTGATTCCTGAATCTTCTATAGTCTTCCCTTATGTCAGTTTGTCTTCCCTTCTGTCAGTTTGTCTTCTCCTGTAACAGTGCCTCCTCTGGTTATAACAGTGAATCTAGGTTCTTCTCCGCGAGGTTCAGCATTGATCAGTTGCACTTGTGGGTTATGTTGAGGTCCTCATCTTTCCTGAAGCTTAGCTAGCAGCACAGGACAATCTTCTATAACATGGTCAAACGAGATGCAGTAGTTGCAAGTGGTAAAAGGGTTCTAACAATCCCTTGTAAGGTGTCCTGGCTATGCGCAGTTATAATACATGGTTTGTCCTCGGCCTTGACCCATTCCTCCTCGTCGTCCTCTTCCTCTGAATCCACCATGAGGATTAAAGTTTCCTCTCCCAGGAGAGTTGTACCGCATAGTGTTTCCTTCTTGTTGTACTTCGCCTTGAATCTTATATATGTCTCTTGACCTTTCATGAATGAGATCATAAGCCCTACAATCCCTATCATCATGTCCTATGGACTTACAAAATGTACAATACAAATCTGTAGGTGTCTGAACATACTTTTTCATATAATAGCACTCACCAGTACGATGTTTGGTTCTGCATACCTGGCACCAGGGTAAGGTGACTTGCTTCAAAGGGCTTGGAGCTCTAGAATCTAGGTATTCATTGAATAGAGGGCAGTGTTCCTTGTCATGGCCTTCCAATCTGCATCTAACACACCAGATTTCTTCTCTTTTATCTTTTCCCTTGTCTTTCTTCATATCTTCGACCTGCAGAGACAAACTAGTTATCTAACTCAAGATCTGGCTCATACCTGAGCTAGATTCTCCCATAGGGGCTGATTCTAGATTCATGACGTTCTCCAATGCCTCAGCTTGCAAAGCAATCTTCTATTGCATCAGGAGAACTCTGATGTGTGGTAGAAGGGTAGCAATGAACCATTCCTTGTTCTGTTCGTCTGGGATCTGAAAAGTCAATCGGCCTGTCAAGGTCTTGAATCTCTGATTGAACTCCCAAACAAGTTTAGACACCTTCTGCTTTATCCCTTTCAGCTCTATGATACATTAGGATTCTAACTTAGGTTTCTTGAATTTTAAAATCAGCGCGTTCTTGATCTGATTCAATGTCTTAGGATGTGCAATTCCTTGGACAAGTTTCATGTACCAACTCAGTGCACGATCTCTGAGAGTTGTACAGAAATGAATTCTTTTGACAGCTTCATCTGTGACATTATTAATATTCCATATGGCTTCACATAGAAACCAGTGTTGATCAGGATCTTCATAACCATCTCCCCTAAATATAGAAAGTCTCATCTCATCTGCCATAAATATTCCTAGGCTTCCTGAATGAATATGTGGTGGACTACTATTGATAGTGCTCTGGACGCTCTAGTGACTGGGATTACTTTGGTTTCTTAATACGGAATCAATAGGAAGGACAGAAGTACTTACTTCGATGGTCTGCACATATTTTGAGGTTTCAGGTTCTCCTCGGTGAAGCTCTGCATCTTTTCCTTCCTCTTCCCTAGTGGGTTTTGAATGTTCTTCATCTATCAGATCTGCCCCTTCTTCACTGTAGAAACCTTCCTCCCCTTAGTTCTTCTTAAACAGGTTAGCAATATGAACTTCTCTAAATACTCTCTCACTGAGCGTATGTCCATCTTTTATGTCATTGTTGTTGTCTGAAATCTTGAACATTAGCCTTTCTTGATCCTACCAATCTATTGTATCTTCAAGATGTTCTTCTCATGTAATAGCATCTTGATTCTCAGCTTCATAAAATGCAAAAATTTCCCTCTAGGTCCCTTAAAGAAATATCTCTCAGCTTGGTTGTATGATTCTACTCTATCAACAACAAACTCTATGATGTACCCTCCAATGGTGCTATCGAACCAGTGATCTATTGCTCGTGATATAGCGTTATCAACTCTCTTGAACTTCTTGATCAACTCTGACGTCCAAACCACAGGAGGTCTAGATCGGATCTCGAACCAGGTATCTACTAATCTAGCTAGCCACTCATATAGCTCCTGATGGATCCCTCCAAAGAATATCTAGTGTATATCGGTGAAGATATATCTTTCTAGCCAATCCTCAGTGCTAAGATTAGGGTTCTTGTTCTGGGCTTCAGCGAAGTCCTTTTCTTGATCTTCTATCCACTTTTGAATCTCTTCGTTCGATGGAAACCACCTTGACATTCCATCAAAAACATTCATGTCCTGGCAACAGAACCATTTGTTGGCACAGGGGCAGACCCAGGGTTCAGCTCCAAGAGCGCACCAACAAGCCCTAACTACTGGCCCTTTTGGAAACACCTGCGAAGCAGATGCAGTCTCACCCGAGGTAGTTATGAGGGGGTTGTAGGACAGAGATGTCTACAACCAAAAGGAATATCAAGTGGATCTAACACAAGAACAACATAGCATTCATATATCACTTATCAACTCAGATCTATTATGCACATCTACTTATCAGATTTAAAACAGTACTGCAATCACAGTATATCAATGACAGATACAAAATACCAATCACACACAACACAAAATATACGTGGTTCACACTCTCTCTAGGGCTACGTCCACATAATTATGTTATAATATATTAGGGTAAATCATACAGTTCTTATATGCGCTCTTAGCTAGCATATCTTCCTTCTTCTCCTCTCTTTCTCTCCCCCCCTACGCACCCAGCTGCAGGGTTGATCTTCGCACCCAACTGAAGATATTACAATACCAGAAGGATCTCACTCTCAACACTTCTCTCTCTCACAGTACTCCTCTCTCAACTAACTCAATACCAACAACAACAATAACAACATTATCATACCCACCCAAAGTACCAACCCAAACTAGGCCCTTTAGACCTCTATTTATACATTACAATAGCTCACAGACAACCTTAGGCCGAAACCTAGGTGTTCAAAACCCTTGGTGTCTAAAACCCTAGGTCAACTTGACCCATATTTTCAAGGCTTCACCAACCTATCTTTCCTTCCTTTTCACGTGGTGATCCAAAGCATCCATTGGTAGCTTTTTCCTCTTGTTGAGTTGTCCACGATCCTTCTTCCTTGCTTATCTTTCATCCCCGATCTCCTCGTCCAACGGATTTATTTCTCGGGCTTCGCTCCATCTTTTCTACTCTTTTGCTCACTTCAACCCAATAACAGTCACTTTGTCTTCCACGCAGTTCGCATTCTCCCTTTTCTTCCTTGATCTTCACTTGCTTCCATAACCAAGGGCCAACAGGTAGTGCAACATCTATAGGACCCAATGGTTGGAATCCCAACCCCACCTGAAAGGGGTTGTGGCCATTTCAGCGATGCAAGGCTCAGTTGTAGCTATGTTCGACATAGGGAAGACTCTCATCCCATGTATGAGGGTGCTTGTAATTATACATGCACAGAATATGCACGATCATTTGATTTATGACCTTGGTTTAGTCATCTGTCTAGGGGTGGAAGCTCGTGTATTTGTTGAGCTTGGTGTCCAACAGTCACCAGAGGCTCGACCAGAATGTGATGAGAAATCGACTATCTCAATCTGAGAAAATGGTTTGTGGGATTCAAAAATGTATCCAGACTCATTCAAAGAAGAGCTTGGGAGTTCCCTCTACTGTGATTCTCTTCTTGCAAGTGACCAGAGTCGCCATCTTGGAAAAGTGATCAACAACCACAAAAACACACTCATTTCCCCTCTTGGTGGATGGGAAGACCGACATGTAGTCCATGGATATGGATTCACATGGTCTGTCAGTAGTAGGTAGAGGCGTGTATAGGATATGTTTCTTAGTGGTCAGTTTGGCAATAGCGCAGATAGTATAGGACTTGATATACTTGTTGACCTCATGTCAAAGTTTCGGTCCGTAGAAATATTTCTGTAGCATTGCCATTGTCTTTTTGATGCCGAAGTGTCCTCCCACCCAACTGTAGTGGACTTCCCAGATCAGCTTCACTTTCTCACTTGATGGAACGCAGATATGGCTCAGATGGCATAGCAGCCCATCCTGAAGATGGAAATTAGCAACAATTTCGTTTGCACCCAACATTTGATAGGTGGTGGCAAAGTCTGGGTATGTGTCATACAGTTGGAGCCATCCATAGGTCTCATGGATGCAAGAGTTTAGCACCATGGTGAGTGTCGCGACTAGCAGTCTACTGAGGAAATAAGTGACGCAAATGGTGCTTCATGTTTTATACTTGATGTTGAGGTGGAATTGATGGAATTATATGGACCACTTCTGATGGAGGTCATTCTACAATTTCCCTTGTGTCTGCATGAACTGCAATGGCTTATGATCAGTGTGGATGATTGTCTCCTTTCCAAGAATGGAATGTCTTCATTGGTGATAGGCTTGCACAATGGAGTACATTTATTTGTTGTAAGTAGGGTACTTATGGACAACATCTGATAGTGTCTCACTATGATAGGCCATGGGGTGGTCATGCTGATTGATAACAGTGCCCACAACATAGTTTGAATCATTTGTCTCGATCTCAAAGGTGTGTTGCAGGTCTGGTAGTGAAAGCACTGGGGATGAGCACAAGCGCATCTTCCAATCATCAAACACTTGTTGTTGGGATTGGCCCCACACAAATTTTTCCTTATCACCACCCCTGGTTACTTGGTTGAGGGCCCATGCAATATGGGAGAATCCCAACAAGAACTTGCGGTAGAAATTGCCAAGGCCCAAGAAACTCTGAAGCTCAGTGAGTGTGATTGTGGTTGGCCAGTCATGGATGACTTAGATCTTTCTTGGATCCACATGTACACCATGTTGATCAATGATGTAGCCCAAGTAATGGACCCTATCCATGCCGAAGGAGCATTTTTCCAAGTTGGTGTATAGATTTTGTTGTCGCGGGGTGTGCAGAGTCTGTTGAATATGTTGCAAGTGTTATGTCCAAGTCTTGTTGTAAATGAGAATGTCATCCAGATACACCACTACAAAAATATTGGTGAATGGTCGCAGGATATCCTCCATCATCCTCATGAAAGTGGCTAGAGAATTTTTCAAGCCAAAGGGCATGACCAACCATTCTAAAAGACCTTCCTTTGACTTGAAGGCGGTCTTCCATACATCTATCTGTTCTATCGAGACCTGGTGGTAGGTAGACTTCCGATCAATCTTACTGAAGTATTTGGCCCCCATGAGTTGATCAAGGAGATCGTCGATTCGGGGAATTAGGTACCGGTTTCTGACTGTGATTTTATTCAAAGCTCGGTAATCAATGTAGAGTCACTAGGCTCCATATTTCTTTTGTACCAGCATGATTGGGCTCTCGCAAGGTGATGAGTTGTGGATGGATGTGTCCCTTGTGGAGAAGCTCTTGGATTTTTTCACTTGATATCCTCATTCTCTAATAGAGAGCAGTGGTAGACTGGCCCATTTGGAAGTGGTGCGTCGGGGCTCAAATCGATGGGGTTCTTGACTTGGCAGTGCATAGGTACCCCGGTAGGTGAGTAGAAGATATCCTATTATGCTTCCACGACCTTATCCACTTGGTTCTATTGTGCGGAGAGGTCGTCTGTGGAGACCCTGGATGTGGCTGCGATATTTTGCTCATTCTGAGAGCGAATCATGAAGAAGACAAACTTCCCCATCTGAGAGATGAACCTCCTGCATTTCTTGGCAGAGACCAAGGAAATAGCACTAGGTGGGACTGCCTCCGGTATCCTGTACAATTTCTTGTTCAAAGTAATAATAACACTGCAAGGCCTAGACTCATATACAACATGGCGTTTCCATAAATATAGTTGGCCCAAAAAAACATTACAAACTTTGAGAGGGGAAACATCACACAATACCTCATCTTTGAAGGGTTTGATTTTGTATGACAGGCAACATCGTTGGCTGACACAGATATCGCTTCCTTGGCGGAGCCATCTGATGGTGTAGGGTTGCGGTTGCAGAAATGTCGACAGGGCGAGTCACTTGACAACCTCTGCTGGGATGAGTTTCTTCTGGCTACCACTATCAATGATGAAGTGCAGCGGGGTACCCTTCACCCACATCTGTTAATAAAAAATGCACTCACCTTCCTCTAGCTCTTCTAGTTCACCGAGTTGGAGCTTGGTGGTAGCGACAGTAGCACTGGGTTCTGCATCAATGATCTGTCTCCCCCTTTCTGGTTTTGACTCGGAGTCGGAACCCGTATCTGATTCAAAGGATTTCACCTCAGCTACGAGTGACTACTTTAAGCGGTATTTAGTAGTGTTATGTCAGGGGCTCTTATGAAAATCGCACCACTTCCCAGTATCTTTCTTTGTCTTTCTGGTGTCCTTCTTTTCTTGTGGCCTGGAATGGTTTTCCTGAGGCGGTCCATCTTTTCTTTTTCCTTTGTTCTATGGTTTGGGGCCGCCCTTTTCTGGCTTTTGTTGTGAGGGGTTCCTAGGCTCAAATTGTCCTGACTTTTGTTTGAGATTCTGCTCGATTTTGACGGTATATCGGTAGGTCACGCCCAAGGATGAGATGTCCAGAAACTCCATTTTGGCTTGGATGTATCTATGCAGACCACCATGATACTTGAGAACCAGATGTCTCTCAGAATATTTGATACCCATCCTTGTGCGCAAGGTATGGAAGATATTTGTGAACTCGGGCACTACTTGGTCTCTTTCCTGCCACAGTGTGGTCCATTTTTTATACAAGTTGTCATAACTTCCAACAGGGTAGTATTGTTCCTTATTAAAATCCCTGAAGGACTCTCAGGTGACCATGATTGTAAATAATGAGAGTTCATTTATTTCCTTCTGCTCACAGAAAGTTTCCCACCAATATTTGACATGGGGAACAACTTTGAGGAATGCAAAAGTAATCTTTTCTCTATTCAAGAAGTTATGGACAGAGAAATACCCTTCTAGCAGATTCAACCATTTTTCTACAGTATCTGCGTCTATATGACCTTCAAATATAGGAATATCAAACTTGATTTGTACCTTGAAGGGGGCGGTGCCTCCATTTGAGGAAGATGTGTCACCTATTGGTAGTCGTCGAAGGATTTGCGTAAAACTATCAATCATCTCATTCCTCTATTGCATGAGGGCTTCCTCGAGCAACATTTTGAAGGGATATCTTGTCCCATCATCATTCTTTTCTCCCACTGTGAGAGGTCACTTAGGCGTGCGAGAGCTTTTGTCCTCAAGGGAAATAAGCTCGAGACCCAACTTTTTGTACCCTGACCTCATTGGGGACATGCATTAAGAACGACAAGGAGCAAACCACTCTAATACCACTGATCCAAATTTTATGAGAAGAACAAAATGATTACAGATTATTATCAAAATATTCTTAACACAGAATAACAGATATGCAGTAAAAATGGTTTCTATTTAATAAGAAAATAAGTTGAAACTGTAAAATGCAGCGGAAAACAAACTCGTTATCATGGTGGCGGCTTATTTCTTAGAATAGATGTGAAGGTTGTTCTCATTTTCCAGAAGATGATTACAATGAGGTCTCAGGGCCTTTTTACAATAAACAAGAATGTCAAAACCACTAGACATCCAAAAACCTAACCCTAGGATATGAAGCACCAAAATTCATGTGGGCCCCATTGGATATCATGTGTAGAATATCCTATGTAACTTATGTAGCACCCGATGTAAGATATCATGAACCTGTTGGTAGATGTGTTGGATCTGCTCAAGGAACTGGGCGGTTTTGTCATCTTCAGTTGGAGCAAGAGATGAGTTGGCAGAGGTGACCGCCAGGGGTAGTGCAACATCTATGGAACCCAATGGTTCGAATCCCAACCCCACCTGAAAGGGGTTATGGCCAGTTGAGATATGCAAGGCTCGGTTGTAGTTATGATGGACATAGGGAAGAATTTAATCCCATGTGTGAGGGTGCTTAGAATTATACATGTGCAGGATATGCACGATCATTCGATTTACGACCTCGGTTTGGCTATCTGTCTAGGGGTGGAAGGTCATGGATTTGTTGATCTTGGTGTCCATAAGTGACCAGAGGCTCGACCAGAATGTGCTAAGAAATCAATTGTCCTTATCTGAGACAATGGTTTGTGGGATTCCAAAATGTACCCAAACTCGTTCAAAGAAGGGCTTTGCAGTGGCCTATGTTGTGATTCTCTTCTTGCAGGTGGCCAAAATTGCCATCTTAGAAAAACGATCAACAACCACAAAAACATAGTAAATTCCTCACTTGGTGGATGGGAGGCTTGACATGTAGTCCATGGAGATGGATTGCCATGGCTTATCAGGAGTGTCCATGGAGAATCTCTTGGATCTGTTGCTTGATCTCCTCATTCTCTCACAGAGAGCGGTGGTAGACTGGCCAATTGGGAAATGATCCGTCGGGGTTCAAATCGATGGGGTGCTTGACCTGACAGTGCATAAGTACCCCAGTAGGTGAGGAGAATATATCCGAATATGCTTCCACGACCTTATCCACTTGCTTTTGTTGTGTGGAGAGGTCATCCACAAAGATCCTGAATGTGGCTGCAATCTTTCACTCATTCTGGGGGTGAATCACGAAGAAGACAAACTTCCCCCTCTGAGACATAACCTTCCTGCATTACTTGGCAGAGATCAAGGAAATATCACTAGGTGGGACTGCCTCTGGTATCTTGTACAATTTCTTGTTCAAAGTAATAATAAAATTGCTAGGTTCAGACTCATATACAGCATGGCATTTCCATAAATATGGTGTGCCCAAAATAACATTACAAACTACGAGAGAGGAAACATCACACAATACCTCATCTTTGAAGGGCTTGATGTCGTATGACATGTGACATTGTTGGCTGACGCAGATGTCGCTTCCTTGGCGGAGCCATCCGATGGTGTAGGGTTGTGGGTGCGGTGTTGTTGTCAGGGTGAGTCGCTTGAAAACCTATGTTGAGATGAGGTTCTTCCAGCTACCCCTGTGAACAATGAAGTGCAGTGGGGTACCCTTCACCCACATATGTGAATGAAAAAGGTGCCCGCCTTCCTCTGGCTCATCTGGTTCACCGGGCTGGATCTTGGTGGTAACAATGATAGCACTAGGTTCTCCATCAATGATATGTCTCCCCATTTTTGGTTCTGACTCAGATTCAGAACCTACATATGATTCATAGGCTTTCACCTCGGCCACCAGCGACTCTTTTGAGTGGAAATCAATAGTTTTATGCTAGGGGCTCTTATGGAAGTTGCACCACTTCCCAGTATCTTTCTTTGTCTTTCTGGTGTCCTTATTTGCTTGTAGCCTGGACTAGTTGTCCTGAGGTGGTCCATATTTTCTATGTCCTTTGTTCTGCGAGTTGGGGCTACCTTTTCCTGGCTTTTGTTGTGGGGGGTTCCCAGGCCCAAATTTCCGCATCTTTTGTTTGAGCTTCTGCTCGATTTTGAAGGCATATCCGTAGGCCGCACCCAAGGATGAGATGTCTAGAAACTCCATTTCGGCCTAGATGTATCTATGTAGACCACCGCAATACCTTAGCACCAGATGTCGCTTAGAATATTTGATACCCATCTTGGTGCACAAGGTATGGAAGATAGTTGTGAACTCGGGCACTGCTTGGTCTCTTTCATGTCGCAGTATGGTCCATTTTGTATACAATTCGTCATAAATTCCAATAGAGTAGTATTGTTCCATAATAGCATCCCTCGAGGACTCCCATGTGACCGCGATTATAAATAATGACGGTTCCTTTGTTTCCTTCTGCTCACAAAAAGTTTCCCATCAATCTTTGATATGGGGAACGCCTTTAAGGAGCGCAAAAGTAATATTTTCCCTATTCGAGAAGTTATAGATAGAGAAATACCCTTCTAAAAAATTCAACCATTTATCTACATCATCTGCGTCTATCTAACCTTCAATTTTAAGAATATCGAAGCTGATTTGTACCTTGAAAGGGACGTCGCCTCCGTTTGAGGAAGATGTATCGCATGTTGGTAGTCATAAAAGGATTTGCGCAAAACTGTCCATCATCTTGTTCCTCTGTTGCGTGAGGGATTCCTCGAGAAACATTTTGAAGGGATCTCATGTCCCATCATCCTTATTTTCTTCCGCCATGATAGGTCGCTTGGGCGTGCGAGATCTTTTCTCCTTAAGATAAACAAGCTCGAGACCCAATTCTTTGTACCCTGAACTCATTGGGGATATGCATTAAGAACAACAAGGAGCAAACCTCTTTGATACCAATGATCCGGATTTTATGAGAAAAACAAAATGAATACAAATTATTATCAAAATATGCTTAACACAGAATAACAGATATACATTAAAATTGGTTTCTATTCAATAAGAAAATAAGCTAAAACTCTAAAATGCGGCAGAAAACAAGCTTGCTAGAATGGTGGCGGCTTATCTCTGAGAAGAGATGTGACGCTTGTGCTCATTCGCCAGAAGATTATTACAAAGAGGCTCTCAAGGAATTTTTACAATAAACAGGAATGTCAAAATCCCTAGACATCCAAAGACCTAACCCTAGAAGATGAAGTGCCAAAAGTCATGTGGGCCCCGTTTGGGTAAGTTAGTACATCAAATTCGTAGGGTCATAACTTTTGCTTACAATCTCCATTTTAGGCGCACGATAGCCCATTGGAAAGGTCTATCTAAGGAATACACATTTTTCCTATGGTGAGGGCCACACATGTTGGCTGTAGAGATCCCTAAGAACGTTGTTTAGGCCCTCAAAATGGCCCCGGAAATCAGGGGCTCGAAAACTAGGAAAAAACTGTCGAACTGAAAAACTGTCAAAATGAGCCAGTTGGAATAGATGGGAGGACACCGACATCCATATGGATTAATCCTCCCCCCTTAGGAATCAATTGTCTCCATTGTGTTGAGTTCCCATCATTAGATGAGGAAATTTCTGCTGAATTTGGCCCTGGATGAGCCACTTGCCTTGGTGCAGGAGTTGCCCTACTATCACAACTCGATAAAGTTGGATCCTTTGTTGGCGAGTTCCCTTGACCTATTTTTCCACAATATGATCATTGGATGCATGTTGTATGCAGTCGAGGTTGAGCTATGTTGGTGTTAGTTGTTCTGTTATCTCTGAGGTGTCCAATAATGTTGGGAAATAAGGTCGAAGGAGATCCACGTTGAACATTGGATGCAAGCCAAGGAAAGGAGGAATGTTGAGCTCAAAAGCATTATCACTCACATCCTTGGTGATGGTGTATACCCCATAACAAAGTGGCCGAAGATTTTGATCAGGTCTGATAGGGCATTCCTTCTATAAATGCAACCAAACTTTGTCATCCACCTAAAACTTATGTGCCACCCACTATTGATCATGGTGTTGCTTGTACTTGTCATTGGACATCTGTAGGATATCCTGAACCTGTTTGCAGATGTGCTTGATCCACTCAATGAATCGGGTGGTTTTTTCAGCTTCATTTGGAGCAGGAGATGAGTCGTTCAAGGTGACCACAAGGGATAGTGCAACATCTATGGGACCCAATGGTTCAAATCCCAACCCCACCTGAAAGGGATTGTGGTTAGTTGTAGCTATGTTGGACATAGGGAAGACTCTCATACCATGTGTGAGGGTGCTTGGAATTATATATGTGTAGGATATGCACGATCATTCGATTTACGACCTCAGTTTGGCCATTTGTCTCGGGGTGGAAGGTCGTGGATTTGTTGAGCTTGGTGTCCAGCAGTGACCAGAGACTCGACCAGAATGTGCTGAGAAATTGACTGTCCCAATCTAAGAAAATGGTTTGTGGGATTCCAAAATGTACCCAGACTCGTTCAAAGAAGAGCTTGGCAATGGCCTCTATTGTGATGCTCTTCTTGCAGGTGTCCAGAATCTCCATCTTAGAAAAGCGATAAAAAAAAACAAAAACATAGTCATTTTTCTCAGCTTGGTGGATGGGAGGCCCGACATGTAGTCCATGGAGATGGATTCCCATGGACTTTCAGGAGTAGGCAGAGGGGTGTACATGCCCTATTTTTTACTGTTCGGTTTGGAAATAGCGCAGGCAGTGTATGACCTGATATACTTGTTGACCTCATGTCGAATTTTTGGCTAGTAGAAATGTTTCTACAACATTTCCACTATCTTTTTGACGCAAAAACCACCTGACTGTAGTGGGCTTCCCATATCATCTTCACTCGCTCGCTTGATGGAATGCAGATATGGCCCAGACGGGACAACAACCCATCCTAAAGATGCAAATTAGCGACAAATGCATTTGCGCCCAACATTTGGTAGGTGGTGGCGAAGTCCGGGTCTGTCCATAGACTTGGGGCCATCCAGAGGTCTCATGGCCGCAATATTCTAGCATCGTGGTGAGTGTCGTGACTAGCGTTCTGCTAAGTCAATCAACGACATGGTTGGTGACTCAATTTTTATACTTGATGTTGAGGTGGAATTGTTGCAAGTATGTGGACCACTTCTGATGGTAGTCATTCTGCAATTTACCTTATGTATTCATGAACTCCAGTGGCTTATGATAAATGTGGATAATTGTCTCCTTCCCAAGAATGCAATGTCTCCATCGGCTACATGCTTGCACAATGGAGTACATTTTTTTGTTGTAAGTAGGGTACTTACGGACAACATCTAATAGTGTCTCACTATGATAGGCCATGGGATGGTTGTGTTGAGTGAGAACAACACCCACATCTGAGACACGACCTTCCCCATCTGAGAGATGACCTTCCTACATTGTTTGGCAGAGATCAAGGAAATAGCACTAGGTGGGACTGCCTTTGGTATCGTGTACAATTTCTTGTTCAAAGTAATAATAACATTGTGAGGCCCAAACTCATATACAACATGGTGTTTCCATAAATATGGTTGGCCCAAAATAACATTACAAACTTTGAGATGGGAAACATCACACAATACCTCATCTTTGAAGGGCTTGATGTCGTATGAAATGCGACATTGTTGGTTGATGCGGATGTC
>ML847216.1:36129-46956 GCA_009831015.1 Picea engelmannii | reverse complement strand
TGTCTCTTTTCTCAGCTCAACCTCTCTCTTTCTCTCTCTTGTTCTCTCAACAAGAATGCTGCAACTTTCTTGTTCTTGGCATCTCACCAAGAACCTCTTGGCATCTCACCAAGAATCTCTTGCTCTCTCAACAAGACTGTTGCGCTTCTTCTTCCTCTTGCTCTTGGCATCTCACCAAAGAGCCTCTTGGCCTCTCACCAAGATTTCTTCAACTCCTTACTCTTGCTCTTGGCATCTCACCAAGAGCCTCTTGGCATCTCACCAAGAGTCTCTTGCTCTCTCAACAAGATTGCTTCCACTTCTTCTTCCTAAGAATGGGTGCGCCCACTTGCCTTAATCAACCTCATGAGGGAAGGTGAGGGTTTTTCTAATCTAACGGTTGAGATTAGATCAGATGGGTGGCTGAGATTTGGTGTCTCTTCACTCACCCTCACTTTAATCATAAAGTTATCTTTTAATTTGCATCTCACAAATTAATTTGACTAAGACCCATATTCGGCAATTTCTCCCCCTTAGGCACCTAGGGAAGAGAAACACTTGCCTTGGTACTTTATTTTACTTTAAAATTTAACACAAACCACTCTAATACCACTGATCCAAATTTTATGAGAAGAACAAAATGATTACAGATTATTATCAAAATATTCTTAACACAGAATAACAGATATGCAGTAAAAATGGTTTCTATTCAATAAGAAAATAAGTTGAAACTGTAAAATGCAGCGGAAAACAAACTCGTTATCATGGTGGCGGCTTATTTCTTAGAATAGATGTGAAGGTTGTTCTCATTTGCCAGAAGATGATTACAATGAGGTCTCAAGGCCTTTTTACAATAAACAAGAATGTAAAAACCACTAGACATCCAAAAACCTAACCCTAGGATATGAAGCACCAAAAGTCATGTGGGCCCCATTGGATATCATGTGTAGAATATCCTATGTAACTTATGTAGCACCCGATGTAAGATATCATGAACCTGTTGGTGGATGTGTTGGATCTGCTCAAGGAACTGGGCGGTTTTGTCATCTTCAGTTGGAGCAGGAGATGAGTTGGCAGAGGTGACCGCCAGGGGTAGTGCAACATCTATGGAACCCAATGGTTGGAATCCCAACCCCACCTGAAAGGGGTTATGGCCAGTTGAGATATGCAAGGCTCAGTTGTAGTTATGATGGACATAGGGAAGAATTTAATCCCATGTGCGAGGGTGCTTGGAATTATACATGTGCAGGATATGCACGATCATTCGATTTACAACCTCGGTTTGGCCATCTGTCTAGGGGTGGAAGGTCGTGGATTTGTTGATCTTGGTGTCCATAAGTGACCAGAGGCTCGACCAGAATGTGCTAAGAAATCAATTGTCCTTATCTGAGACAATGGTTTGTTGGATTCCAAAATGTACCCAAACTCGTTCAAAGAAGGGCTTTGCAGTGGCCTATGTTGTGATTCTCTTCTTGCAGGTGCCCAAAATTGCCATCTTATAAAAACGATCAACAACCACAAAAACATAGTCAATTCCTCACTTAGTGGATGGGAGGCTTGACATGTAGTCCATGGAGATGGATTGCCATGGCTTATCAGGAGTGTCCATGGAGAATCTCTTGGATCTGTTGCTTGATCTCCTCATTCTCTCACAGAGAGCGGTGGTAGACTGGCCAATTGGGAAATGATCCGTCGGGGTTCAAATCGATGGGGTGCTTGACCTGACAGTGCATAAGTACCCCAGTAGGTGAGGAGAATATATCCGAATATGCTTCCACGACCTTATCCACTTGCTTTTGTTGTGTGGAGAGGTCATCCACAAAGATCCTGAATGTGGCTGCAATCTTTCACTCATTCTGGGGGTGAATCACGAAGAAGACAAACTTCCCCCTCTGAGACATAACCTTCCTGCATTACTTGGCAGAGATCAAGGAAATATCACTAGGTGGGACTGCCTCTGGTATCTTGTACAATTTCTTGTTCAAAGTAATAATAAAATTGCTAGGTTCAGACTCATATACAGCATGGCATTTCCATAAATATGGTGTGCCCAAAATAACATTACAAACTACGAGAGAGGAAACATCACACAATACCTCATCTTTGAAGGGCTTGATGTCGTATGACATGTGACATTGTTGGCTGACGCAGATGTCGCTTCCTTGGCGGAGCCATCCGATGGTGTAGGGTTGTGGGTGCGGTGTTGTTGTCAGGGTGAGTCGCTTGAAAACCTATGTTGAGATGAGGTTCTTCCAGCTACCCCTGTGAACAATGAAGTGCAGTGGGGTACCCTTCACCCACATATGTGAATGAAAAAGGTGCCCGCCTTCCTCTGGCTCATCTGGTTCACCGGGCTGGATCTTGGTGGTAACAATGATAGCACTAGGTTCTCCATCAATGATATGTCTCCCCATTTTTGGTTCTGACTCAGATTCAGAACCTACATATGATTCATAGGCTTTCACCTCGGCCACCAGCGACTCTTTTGAGTGGAAATCAATAGTTTTATGCTAGGGGCTCTTATGGAAGTTGCACCACTTCCCAGTATCTTTCTTTGTCTTTCTGGTGTCCTTATTTGCTTGTAGCCTGGACTAGTTGTCCTGAGGTGGTCCATATTTTCTATGTCCTTTGTTCTGCGAGTTGGGGCTACCTTTTCCTGGCTTTTGTTGTGGGGGGTTCCCAGGCCCAAATTTCCGCATCTTTTGTTTGAGCTTCTGCTCGATTTTGAAGGCATATCCGTAGGCCGCACCCAAGGATGAGATGTCTAGAAACTCCATTTCGGCCTAGATGTATCTATGTAGACCACCGCAATACCTTAGCACCAGATGTCGCTTAGAATATTTGATACCCATCTTGGTGCACAAGGTATGGAAGATAGTTGTGAACTCGGGCACTGCTTGGTCTCTTTCATGTCGCAGTATGGTCCATTTTGTATACAATTCGTCATAAATTCCAATAGAGTAGTATTGTTCCATAATAGCATCCCTCGAGGACTCCCATGTGACCGCGATTATAAATAATGACGGTTCCTTTGTTTCCTTCTGCTCACAAAAAGTTTCCCATCAATCTTTGATATGGGGAACGCCTTTAAGGAGCGCAAAAGTAATATTTTCCCTATTCGAGAAGTTATAGATAGAGAAATACCCTTCTAAAAAATTCAACCATTTATCTACATCATCTGCGTCTATCTAACCTTCAATTTTAAGAATATCGAAGCTGATTTGTACCTTGAAAGGGACGTCGCCTCCGTTTGAGGAAGATGTATCGCATGTTGGTAGTCATAAAAGGATTTGCGCAAAACTGTCCATCATCTTGTTCCTCTGTTGCGTGAGGGATTCCTCGAGAAACATTTTGAAGGGATCTCATGTCCCATCATCCTTATTTTCTTCCGCCATGATAGGTCGCTTGGGCGTGCGAGATCTTTTCTCCTTAAGATAAACAAGCTCGAGACCCAATTCTTTGTACCCTGAACTCATTGGGGATATGCATTAAGAACAACAAGGAGCAAACCTCTTTGATACCAATGATCCGGATTTTATGAGAAAAACAAAATGAATACAAATTATTATCAAAATATGCTTAACACAGAATAACAGATATACATTAAAATTGGTTTCTATTCAATAAGAAAATAAGCTAAAACTCTAAAATGCGGCAGAAAACAAGCTTGCTAGAATGGTGGCGGCTTATCTCTGAGAAGAGATGTGACGCTTGTGCTCATTCGCCAGAAGATTATTACAAAGAGGCTCTCAAGGAATTTTTACAATAAACAGGAATGTCAAAATCCCTAGACATCCAAAGACCTAACCCTAGAAGATGAAGTGCCAAAAGTCATGTGGGCCCCGTTTGGGTAAGTTAGTACATCAAATTCGTAGGGTCATAACTTTTGCTTACAATCTCCATTTTAGGCGCACGATAGCCCATTGGAAAGGTCTATCTAAGGAATACACATTTTTCCTATGGTGAGGGCCACACATGTTGGCTGTAGAGATCCCTAAGAACGTTGTTTAGGCCCTCAAAATGGCCCCGGAAATCAGGGGCTCGAAAACTAGGAAAAAACTGTCGAACTGAAAAACTGTCAAAATGAGCCAGTTGGAATAGATGGGAGGACACCGACATCCATATGGATTAATCCTCCCCCCTTAGGAATCAATTGTCTCCATTGTGTTGAGTTCCCATCATTAGATGAGGAAATTTCTGCTGAATTTGGCCCTGGATGAGCCACTTGCCTTGGTGCAGGAGTTGCCCTACTATCACAACTCGATAAAGTTGGATCCTTTGTTGGCGAGTTCCCTTGACCTATTTTTCCACAATATGATCATTGGATGCATGTTGTATGCAGTCGAGGTTGAGCTATGTTGGTGTTAGTTGTTCTGTTATCTCTGAGGTGTCCAATAATGTTGGGAAATAAGGTCGAAGGAGATCCACGTTGAACATTGGATGCAAGCCAAGGAAAGGAGGAATGTTGAGCTCAAAAGCATTATCACTCACATCCTTGGTGATGGTGTATACCCCATAACAAAGTGGCCGAAGATTTTGATCAGGTCTGATAGGGCATTCCTTCTATAAATGCAACCAAACTTTGTCATCCACCTAAAACTTATGTGCCACCCACTATTGATCATGGTGTTGCTTGTACTTGTCATTGGACATCTGTAGGATATCCTGAACCTGTTTGCAGATGTGCTTGATCCACTCAATGAATCGGGTGGTTTTTTCAGCTTCATTTGGAGCAGGAGATGAGTCGTTCAAGGTGACCACAAGGGATAGTGCAACATCTATGGGACCCAATGGTTCAAATCCCAACCCCACCTGAAAGGGATTGTGGTTAGTTGTAGCTATGTTGGACATAGGGAAGACTCTCATACCATGTGTGAGGGTGCTTGGAATTATATATGTGTAGGATATGCACGATCATTCGATTTACGACCTCAGTTTGGCCATTTGTCTCGGGGTGGAAGGTCGTGGATTTGTTGAGCTTGGTGTCCAGCAGTGACCAGAGACTCGACCAGAATGTGCTGAGAAATTGACTGTCCCAATCTAAGAAAATGGTTTGTGGGATTCCAAAATGTACCCAGACTCGTTCAAAGAAGAGCTTGGCAATGGCCTCTATTGTGATGCTCTTCTTGCAGGTGTCCAGAATCTCCATCTTAGAAAAGCGATAAAAAAAAACAAAAACATAGTCATTTTTCTCAGCTTGGTGGATGGGAGGCCCGACATGTAGTCCATGGAGATGGATTCCCATGGACTTTCAGGAGTAGGCAGAGGGGTGTACATGCCCTATTTTTTACTGTTCGGTTTGGAAATAGCGCAGGCAGTGTATGACCTGATATACTTGTTGACCTCATGTCGAATTTTTGGCTAGTAGAAATGTTTCTACAACATTTCCACTATCTTTTTGACGCAAAAACCACCTGACTGTAGTGGGCTTCCCATATCATCTTCACTCGCTCGCTTGATGGAATGCAGATATGGCCCAGACGGGACAACAACCCATCCTAAAGATGCAAATTAGCGACAAATGCATTTGCGCCCAACATTTGGTAGGTGGTGGCGAAGTCCGGGTCTGTCCATAGACTTGGGGCCATCCAGAGGTCTCATGGCCGCAATATTCTAGCATCGTGGTGAGTGTCGTGACTAGCGTTCTGCTAAGTCAATCAACGACATGGTTGGTGACTCAATTTTTATACTTGATGTTGAGGTGGAATTGTTGCAAGTATGTGGACCACTTCTGATGGTAGTCATTCTGCAATTTACCTTATGTATTCATGAACTCCAGTGGCTTATGATAAATGTGGATAATTGTCTCCTTCCCAAGAATGCAATGTCTCCATCGGCTACATGCTTGCACAATGGAGTACATTTTTTTGTTGTAAGTAGGGTACTTACGGACAACATCTAATAGTGTCTCACTATGATAGGCCATGGGATGGTTGTGTTGAGTGAGAACAACACCCACATCTGAGACACGACCTTCCCCATCTGAGAGATGACCTTCCTACATTGTTTGGCAGAGATCAAGGAAATAGCACTAGGTGGGACTGCCTTTGGTATCGTGTACAATTTCTTGTTCAAAGTAATAATAACATTGTGAGGCCCAAACTCATATACAACATGGTGTTTCCATAAATATGGTTGGCCCAAAATAACATTACAAACTTTGAGATGGGAAACATCACACAATACCTCATCTTTGAAGGGCTTGATGTCGTATGAAATGCGACATTGTTGGTTGATGCGGATGTCACATGCTTGGCCAAGCCATCTGATGGTTTAGGGTTGTGGGTGTGGCGTTGTTGGCAGGGCGAGTCGCTTGACAACCTATGTTGAGATGAGGTTCTTCCATCTACCTCTATGAACGATGAAGTGCAGTGGGGTACCCTTCACCCACATATGTGAATGAAAAAGGTGCTCGCCTTCCTCTGGCTCATCTAGTTCACTGGGTTGGAGCTTGGTGGTAACAATAGTAGCATTAGGTTCTCCATCAATGATCAGTCTCCCCATTTCTGGTTCTAACTCGGATTCAGAACCTGCATATGATTCAGAGGCTTTCACCTCAACCACCAGCAACTGCTTTGAGTAGAAATCAATAGTGTTATGTCAGGGGCTCTTATGGAAGTCGCACCACTTCCTAGTATCTTTCTTTGTCTTTTTGGTGTCCTTATTTGCTTGCAACCTAGACTGGTTTTCCTAAGGTGGTCCATCTTTTCTATGTCCTTTGTTCTACGGGTTGGGTCCACCCTTTCCTGGCCTTTGTTGTGGGGGGTTCCCAGGCCCAAATTTATGAGTCTTTTGTTTGAGCTTCTACTAGATTTTGAAGGCATATCTGTAGGCCGCGCCCAAGGATGAGATGTATAGAAACTCCATTTCGGCCTGGATGTATCTATGCATACCACCCCAATACTTGAGCACCATATGTCACTCAAAATATTTGATACCCATCTTGGTACGCAAGGTATGGAAGATATTTGTGAACTCGGGCACTGCTTGGTATCTTTCATGTCGCAGTGTGGTCCATTTTGTATACAGTTCGTCATAACTTCCAATAGAGTAGTATTGTTCCATAATATCATCCCTCAAGGACTCCCAAGTGACCATGACTATAAATAATGAGGGTTCATCTGTTTCCTTCTGCTCACAGAAAGTTTCCCATCAATCTTTGACACGGGGAACATTTTTTAGGAGCGCAAAAGTAATCTTTTCTCTATTCGAGAAGTTATGGACAGAGAAATACCCTTCTATAAGATTCAACCATTTTTCTACAGCATCTGCGTCTATCTGACCTTCAAATATAGGAATATTGAAGTTGATTTTTACCTTGAATGGGGCGGTGCCTCCGTTTAAGGAAGATGTGTCACATGTTGGTAGTCATCGAAGGATTTGCGCAAAACTATCCATCATTTTGTTCCTCTGTTGCGTGAGGGATTCCTTGAGAAACATTTTGAAGGGATCTCATGCCTCGTCATCTTTCTTTTCTCCTTCCATGAGAGGTCACTTGGGCATGCCAAAGATTTTTTCCTCAAGAGAAACAAGCTTGAGACCCAATTCTTTGTACCCTGACCTTGTTGGGCACATGCATTACGAACAACAAGGAGAAGACCTCTCCGATACCACTGATCCAGATTTTATGAGAAAAACAAAATGAATACAAATTATTATCAAAATATTCTTAACACATAATAACATATATACATTAAAATTGGTTTCTATTCAATAAGGAAATAAGCTGAAACTCTAAAATGCAGCAGAAAACAAGCTTGCTAGAATGGTGGCGACTTATCTCTGAGAAGAGATGTGATGCTTCTGCTCATTCGCTAGAATATTATTACAATGAGGCTCTCAAGGCATTTTTACAATAAAAAGGAATGTCAAAATCCCTAGACATCCAAAAATCTAACCCTAGGAGATGAAGCGCCAAAAGTCATGTGGGCCCTGTTTAAGTAAATTAGTACATCAAATTCGCAGGGTCGTAACTTTTGCATACAATCTCCATTTTAGGCACATGATAGCCCGTTGGAAAGGTCTATACGAGGAATACACATGTTTCATGTGGTGAGGGCACACATGTTGGCTGTAGTGAGCCCTAAAAACGTGTTTTAGGCCCTCAAAATGGCCCCGAAAATCAGGGACCCGAAAACTAGGAAAAATCTGTCGAACTGGAAAACTGCCAAAATGAGCTAGTTGGAATAGATGTGAGGACATTGACATCCATATGGATTAATCCTCCCCCCTTAAGAAGAAATTTTCTCCATTGTGTTGAATTCCCATCATTAGATGAGGAAATTTCTGTTGAATTTGGCCTCGAATGAGCCACTTGCCTTGGTGCAGGAGTTTCCCTGCTATGACAACTCGATAAAGTTGGATCCTTTGCTGACAAGTTCCCTTGAACTGTTTGTCCACAATATGATCATTGGATGTTTGTTTTATGCATTCGAGGTTCAGCTCTGTTGGTTTCAGTTGTTCTGCTATCTCTGAAGTGTCCAATAATGGTGGGAAATAAGGTCGAAGGAGATCCACATTAAACACTGGGTGCAAGCCAAGGAAAGGAGGAATGTTGAGCTCAAAATCATTATCACCCACAACCTTGGTGATGGTGTACGCCCCATAATGGAGTGGGAGAATATTTTGATTGTGTCAGGTAGAGCGTTCTTTCTGCAAATGCAACCAAACTTTGTCGTCCACCTAAAACTTATGTGCTGCTAGATGTTGATCATTGTGTTGCTTGTACTTGTCATTAGACTTCTATAGGATATCCTAAACCTATTGGCAGATGTGCTCGATCCACTCAATGAACTGGGTGGTTTTTTCATCTTTAGTTAGAGCAGGAGATGAGTTGGCCAAGGTGACCGCAAGGGGTAGTGCAACATCTATGGGACCCAATGGTTGGAATCCCAACCCCACCTGAAAGGGATTGTGGCCAGTTGAGCTATGAAAGGATCAATTGTAGCTATGTTGGACATAGGGAAGACTCTCATGCCATTTGTGAGGTTTCTTGGAATTATACATGCACAGGAAATGCACGATCATTTGATTTACAACCTCGGATTGGCCATTTGTCTCGGGGTGGAAGTTTATGGATTTGTTGATCTTGGTGTCTAGCAGTGAGCAGAGACTCAACCATAATGTGATGAGAAATTGACTGTCCCGATATGAGAAAAGGGTTTGTGGGATTCCAAAATGTACCCAGACTCGTTCAATGAAGAGCTTGGTAGTGGCCTCTACTGTGATTCTCTTCTTGCAGGTGTCTAGAATCTCCATCTTAGAAAAGCGATCAAAAACCACAAAAACATAGTCATTTTTCTCCGTTTGGTGGACGGGAGGCCCGACATGTACTCCATCGAGATGGATTCCCATGGCCTTTCAGGAGTAGGAAGAGGGGTGTACATGCCCTATTTTTTAGTGTTCATTTTGGAAATAGAGAAAACAGTGCAGGACCTGATATACTTGTTGACCTCATGTCGAAGTTTCATCCAGTAGAGATGTTTCTACAACATTGCCAATATCTTTTTGATGTCAAAGTGTCCTACCACCCAATTGTAGTGGGTTTCCCATATCAACTTCACTCGCTCACTTGATGGAATGCAGATATGGCCCAAATGGGACAACAACCCATCCTGAAGATGGAAATTAGCGACAACTGCGTTTGCGCCCAACATTTGGTAGGTGGTGGTGAAGTCCGGGTCTGTCTCATAGAATTGAGGCCATCCAGAGGTCTCATGGCCGCAATATTCTAGCATCGTGGTGAGTGTCGCGACTGGCGGTCTGCTAAGGCAATCAACGACATGGTTGGTGCTTCAATTTTTATACTTGATGTTGAGGTGCAATTGTTGCAAGTATGTGGACCACTTCTGATAGCAGTCATTCTGCAATTTACCTTGCGTCTGCATGAATTGTAGTGGCTTATGATCAGTGTGGATGATATTCTCCTTCCCAAGAATGTAATGTCTCCATTGGCTACATGCTTGCACATTGGAGTACATTTTTTTTGTTGTAAGTAGGGTACCTACACACAACATATGATAGTGTCTCACTATGATAGGCCACGGGATGGTCGTGCTGAGTGAGAACGGTGCCCACATCATAGTCTAAAAAGTTTGTCTCGATCTCAAAGGGTTGTTGCAGTTCTGGTAGCGATAGTAATGGGGTTGAGCATAAGTGTTGCTTCAAATCATCGAACTCTTTTTTTGGGAACAACCCCACACAAATTTCTCCTTACCACCACCCTTGGTTACTTGGATGAGGGCCCATGCAATATGGGAGACTCCAAACATAAACCTGCGGTAGAAATTGGCAAGGCCCGAGAATATTTGAAGCTCAATGAGTGTGGTTGGGGCTGGCCAGTCATGGATGACTTGGATCTTTGATTGATCCACACGCACACCATGTTGATCAATGATGTAGCCCAGGTAATGGACCTTGTCCATGTTGAAGGAACATTTTTCCAAGTTGGCGTATAGCTTGTTTTGTCACAGAGTGTGTAGAACCTGTTGAATATGTTGCAAGTGTTCTGCCCAAGTCTTGTTTTAAATGAGAATGTCATCTAGATAGACCACTACAAAAGTATTGGTGAATGGTCACAGGATATCATCCATCATCCTCATGAAAGTGGCTGGAGCATTTTTCAAGCCAAAGGGTATGACCAACCATTCAAAAATACCTTCCTTTGACTTGAAAGTGGTCTTCCATACATCTATTTTTTCTATCGGGACCTGGTGGTCGCTAGACTTCAAATCAATCTTACAAAAGTATTTGGCCCCGTGAGTTGATCAAGGAGGTCATCGATTTGGGGAATCGGGTACCATTTTTTGACAGTGATTTTATTCAGGGCTCAGTAATCAAATCAGAGTC
>ML847216.1:16882-30066 GCA_009831015.1 Picea engelmannii | reverse complement strand
TAATACACAATTTCTATTAATGAAATAAATGTACAGAGACTGTAAAAATACAGAGTGAAAGACTCGCTAGAATGGTGACAACTTATCTCTGAGAAGAGATGTGACGGCTACTCGCATTCACAAGAACATGAGTGAAATGAGGCTCTGAAGGCATTTTTACAATAAATAGGAATGCCCAAAACCCTAGACATTCAAAAACATAACCCTAGGAGATGAAGTGCCAAAAGTCACGTGGGCCCCGTTTGGGTAAGTTAGTACATCAACTTCCCGGGGTTGTAACTTTTGCATACGATCTTTGTTTTAGGCGTATGATAGCTCATTGGAAAGGTATCGTCGAGGAGATTCATATTGGGGGCTCAATCATGCCTTTATATTTCATTGAGAACCTCGATCTCGAAAAACCTTCATTTAGGCCCTCAAAATGGCCCCGGAAGTTAAAACCTGCTAAAAATAGTAAATGGCCAAAATTGCCAGAAAAATGTTTTGAGCTAGTTGGAAAAGGTGGGTGGCCACCGATATCCACCTAGATCATTAAAGGAGTCACAAGGGGGTCCCACCTATTAGTTATTATTTAATTATGACCCTATTATGATTACTACTCCCACCCCCCCTCCTTAACTAAAGTTAGTTAAAGCCTTATGTTATCTTAACTAATAAGTTAGTTCAACTACTCTAACCAATTCTAAATTGTTAAAAGTTAAAATAAGGGGAGGAGCAAGAGGAGGAGAGAAGCACAAAGCATGCTAAGGTTTTCTTTTTGAGTTTATGTTGAGATAGTTCAGTTTTCATTCATTCATATATTCATCACAACCTAATTCTCTTTTGTGATAGGAGGGTCTTATTGTAGACATCAATATTCAGGGTTGAATCAAGTCATTCATACACTTGTTCTTCAGAGGTGTTGATGTATCTTTGATAGTCTGTGTAGACTTATCTGTTTATGAATTAATTTTCATGATTGATAAAGGCTATTGTGCAGAGTCGAGTGGGCAGCAATATGTGGCAAGCTGATCCAACTTTTAGAGTTTAGTTTTGGTTTTCCGTCAGAGGTCCTTTTGTATGTTCCATCGAGGATTTCTAAGTTTTACTTTGGTCTAAGATTTCTGTGTGAAGTTTTGTAAAGACAATGACTCTTTGGTGAATTGGAATGAAATAAAGGATTTCTTTATGTCTCATATATCTTGAATATAATCTTGGTGTCTTTACTTCTGTTCTTACATTTATTTCAACAACTGATATGTTCAAAAAAATACATAAAAAGAGAATTTCCAACAAGATTTTGTTGATAAAAGACTATCCTAAGAACTTGTAATTAATACTTGTGAGTTATGATATATATTTTTGTTGGCTATAAACATAGGGTGATATTCCTGTCTACTTTACTTTAGCTAAGTAAAGTCTGAAAATGCTTGAGTAAGATCAATTCATATCTTTTCCTCAACAAACGTGACAGGAGATCCCTTCAAAATGTTGCTCAAGGAAGCCCTCACACAATAGAGGAACGCGATGAAGGATAGTTTTGCGCAAATCCTTCGACGACTACCAACATGCGACGCATTTTCCTCAAACATAGGCACCACCCCCTTCAAGGTACAAAACAACTTCGATATTCCTATATTTGAAGGTCAGATAGACGCAGATGCTGTAGACAAATGGTTGAATCTACTAGAAGGGTATTTCTCTGTCCATAACTTCTCGAATAGAGAAAATATTACTTGTGTGATCCTCAAAGCCATTCCCAATGTCAAATATTGGTGGGAAAATTTCTGTGAGCAGAAGGAAATAGAGGAACCCTCATTATTTATAGTTGTGGTCACCTGGGAGTCCTTCAGGGATGCTATTAAGGAACAATACTACCCTGTTGGAAGCTATGATGACCTGTATACAAAATGGACCACACTGCGGTAGGAAATAGACCAAGCAGTGTCCGAGTTCACAAATATCTTCCATACCTTGTGCACTAAGGTAGGTATCAAATATTTTGAGTGACATCTGGTGCTCAAGTATCACGATGGTCTGCATAGATACATCCATGCCGAAATGTAGTTTCTAGACATCTCATCCTTGGGCATGGCCTACCGATATGCCATCAAAATCGAGTAGAATCTCAAACAAAAGACACGACAGTTTGGGCCTAGGAACCCCTCACAGCAAAATCCAGGAAAGGGCAGCCCCAACCCGCAGAACAAAGGATAGAGAAAATATGGACCGCCTCAAGACAAACAGTTCAGGCTGCAAGCAAATAAAGACATCGTAAAGACAAAGAAAGATACCGGGAAGTGGTGCGACTTCCATAACAGCCACTAACATAACATTGCTGATTGGCGCTCAAAGCAGTCAATGGTGGCTGAGGTGAAAACCTTTGAATCAGATGCAGGTTACAACTCCGAGTTAGAACCATAAAGGGGAAGACAGATCATTGATGCAAAATCCAATGCTACCGTTTCTGCCACCAAGCTCCAACCCGCTGAACCAGATGAGCTAGAGGAAGGCAAGCACCTTTTTGATTCACATATGTGGGTGAAGGGTACATCGCTCCACTTCATCGTTGATAGTGATAGCAAGAAGAACCTCATCTCAACAGAGGTTTTCAAGCGACTTGCCCTGCCGAGAACGCTGCACCTACATCCCTACACCATTGGATGGCTCCGCTAAGGAAGCGACATCCGCGTTAACCAACAATGCCGCCTGTCATATGACATCAAGCCCTTGAAAGACGAGGTATTGTGTGATGTTGTCCCTCTCGAAGTTTGTAATATTCATTTGGACCAACCATATTTATGGAAACACCATGCTTTATATGAGTCTAGGCCTCACATTGTTATTATTACTTTGAACAAGAAATTGTACAGGATACCGGAGGCAGTCCAACCTAGTGCTATTTTCTTGATCTTTGCCAGGCAATGCAGGAAGGTCATCTCTCAGATGGGGAAGTTTGTCTTCTTCATGATTCGCTCTCAGAATGAGTGAAAGATCACAACCACATCTAGGGTCTCTGCAACCGACCTCTCCACACAACATAAGCAAGTGGATAAGGTCATGGAAGTATACTCAAATATCTTCTCCTCACCTACCGAGGTACCTATGCACTGTCAGGTCAAGCACCCCATCCATCTGACCCCCACCGCATCCCTGCCCAATGGGCTAGTCTACCGCTGCTCTCTATTAGAGAATGAGGAGATCAAGTGACATATCCAAGAGATTCTCCACAAGGGGCACATCCATCCCAACTCATCACCTTGCGGGAGCCCAATCGTGCTAGTACAAAAGAAAGATGGAACCTGGAGACTCTGATTTGATTACTGAGCCCTGAATAAAATCACTGTCAAAAAATGGTACCCGATTCCCCAAATCGATGACCTCCTTGATCAACTCACGGGGCCAAATACTTTTGTAAGATTGATTTGAAGTCTAGCGACCACCAGGTCCCGATAGAAAAAATAGATGTATGGAAGACCACTTTCAAGTCAAAGGAAGGTATTTTTGAATGGTTGGTCATACCCTTTGGCTTGAAAAATGCTCCAGCCACTTTCATGAGGATGATGGATGATATCCTGTGACCATTCACCAATACTTTTGTAGTGGTCTATCTAGATGACATTCTCATTTAAAACAAGACTTGGGCAGAACACTTGCAACATATTCAACAGGTTCTACACACTCTGTGACAAAACAAGCTATACGCCAACTTGGAAAAATGTTCCTTCAACATGGACAAGGTCCATTACCTGGGCTACATCATTGATCAACATGGTGTGCGTGTGGATCAATCAAAGATCCAAGTCATCCATGACTGGCCAGCCCCAACCACACTCATTGAGCTTCAAATATTCTCGGGCCTTGCCAATTTCTACCGCAGGTTTATGTTTGGAGTCTCCCATATTGCATGGGCCCTCATCCAAGTAACCAAGGGTGGTGGTAAGGAGAAATTTGTGTGGGGTTGTTCCCAAAAAAAGAGTTCGATGATTTGAAGCAACACTTATGCTCAACCCCATTACTATCGCTACCAGAACTGCAACAACCCTTTGAGATCGAGACAAACTTTTTAGACTATGATGTGGGCACCGTTCTCACTCAGCACGACCATCCCGTGGCCTATCATAGTGAGACACTATCATATGTTGTGTGTAGGTACCCTACTTACAACAAAAAAAATGTACTCCAATGTGCAAGCATGTAGCCAATGGAGACATTACATTCTTGGGAAGGAGAATATCATCCACACTGATCATAAGCCACTACAATTCATGCAGACGCAAGGTAAATTGCAGAATGACTGCTATCAGAAGTGGTCCACATACTTGCAACAATTGCACCTCAACATCAAGTATAAAAATTGAAGCACCAACCATGTCGTTGATTGCCTTAGCAGACCGCCAGTCGCGACACTCACCACGATGCTAGAATATTGCGGCCATGAGACCTCTGGATGGCCTCAATTCTATGAGACAGACCCGGACTTCACCACCACCTACCAAATGTTGGGCGCAAACGCAGTTGTCGCTAATTTCCATCTTCAGGATGGGTTGTTGTCCCATTTGGGCCATATCTGCATTCCATCAAGTGAGCGAGTGAAGTTGATATGGGAAACCCACTACAATTGGGTGGTAGGACACTTTGACATCAAAAAGATATTGGCAATGTTGTAGAAACATCTCTACTGGATGAAACTTCGACATGAGGTCAACAAGTATATCAGGTCCTGCACTGTTTTCTCTATTTCCAAAATGAACACTAAAAAATAGGGCATGTACACCCCTCTTCCTACTCCTGAAAGGCCATGGGAATCCATCTCGATGGAGTACATGTCGGGCCTCCCGTCCACCAAACGGAGAAAAATGACTATGTTTTTGTGGTTTTTGATCGCTTTTCTAAGATGGAGATTCTAGACACCTGCAAGAAGAGAATCACAGTAGAGGCCACTACCAAGCTCTTCATTGAACGAGTCTGGGTACATTTTGGAATCCCACAAACCCTTTTCTCATATCGGGACAGTCAATTTCTCATCACATTATGGTTGAGTCTCTGCTCACTGCTAGACACCAAGATCAACAAATCCATAAACTTCCACCCCGAGACAAATGGCCAATCCGAGGTTGTAAATCAAATGATCGTGCATTTCCTGTGCATGTATAATTCCAAGAAACCTCACAAATGGCATGAGAGTCTTCCCTATGTCCAACATAGCTACAATTGATCCTTTCATAGCTCAACTGGCCACAATCCCTTTCAGGTGGGGTTGGGATTCCAACCATTGGGTCCCATAGATGTTGCACTACCCCTTGCGGTCACCTTGGCCAACTCATCTCCTGCTCTAACTAAAGATGAAAAAACCACCCAGTTCATTGAGTGGATCGAGCACATCTGCCAATAGGTTTAGGATATCCTATAGAAGTCTAATGACAAGTACAAGCAACACAATGATCAACATCTAGCAGCACATAAGTTTTAGGTGGACGACAAAGTTTGGTTGCATTTGCAGAAAGAACGCTCTACCTGACACAATCAAAATATTCTCCCACTCCATTATGGGGCGTACACCATCACCAAGGTTGTGGGTGATAATGATTTTGAGCTCAACATTCCTCCTTTCCTTGGCTTGCACCCAGTGTTTAATGTGGATCTCCTTCGACCTTATTTCCCACCATTATTGGACACTTCAGAGATAGCAGAACAACTGAAACCAACAGAGCTGAACCTCGAATGCATAAAACAAACATCCAATGATCATATTGTGGACAAACAGTTCAAGGGAACTTGTCAGCAAAGGATCCAACTTTATCGAGTTGTCATAGCAGGGAAACTCCTGCACCAAGGCAAGTGGCTCATTCGAGGCCAAATTCAACAGAAATTTCCTCATCTAATGATGGGAATTCAACACAATGGAGAAAATTTCTTCTTAAGGGGGGAGGATTAATCCATATGGATGTCAATGTCCTCACATCTATTCCAACTAGCTCATTTTGGCAGTTTTCCAGTTCGACAGATTTTTCCTAGTTTTCGGGTCCCTGATTTTCGGGGCCATTTTGAGGGCCTAAAACACGTTTTTAGGGCTCACTACAGCCAACATGTGTGCCCTCACCACATGAAACATGTGTATTTCTCGTATAGACCTTTCCAACGGGCTATCATGTGCCTAAAATGGAGATTGTATGCAAAAGTTACGACCCCGCGAATTTGATGTACTAACTTACCCAAACAGGGCCCACATGACTTTTGGCGCTTCATCTCCTAGGGTTAGATTTTTGGATGTCTAGGGATTTTGACATTCCTTTTTATTGTAAAAAGGCCTTGAGAGCCTCATTGTAATAATATTCTGGCGAATGAGCGGAAGCATCACATCTCTTCTCAGAGATAAGTCGCCACCATTCTAGCAAGCTTGTTTTCTGCTGCATTTTAGAGTTTCAACTTATTTCCTTATTGAATAGAAACCAATTTTAATGTATATATGTTATTATGTGTTAAGAATATTTTGATAATAATTTGTATTCATTTTGTTTTTCTCATAAAATCTGGATCAGTGGTATCAGAGAGGTCTGCTCCTTGTTGTTCGTAATGCATGTGCCCAACAAGGTCAGGGTACAAAGAATTGGGTCTCAAGCTTGTTTCTCTTGAGGAAAAAATATTTGGCATGCCCAAGTGACCTCTCATGGAAGGAGAAAATAAAGATGACGAGGCATGAGATCCCTTCAAAATGTTTCTCAAGGAATCCCTCACGTAACAGAGGAACAAAATGATGGATAGTTTTGCGCAAATCCTTCGACGACTACCAACATGTGACACATCTTCCTTAAACGGAGGCACCACCCCATTCAAGGTACAAATCAACTTCGATATTCCTATATTTGAAGGTTAGATAGACGCAGATGCTGTAGAAAATCGGTTGAATGTTCTAGAAGGGTATTTCTCTGTCCATAACTTCTCGAATAGAGAAAAGATTACTTTTGCGCTCCTAAAAAATGTTCCCCGTGTCAAAGATTGATGGGAAACTTTCTGTGAGCAGAAGGAAACAGATGAACCCTCATTATTTATAGTCATGGTCACTTGGGAGTCCTTGAGGGATGATATTATGGAACAATACTACTCTATTGGAAGTTATGACGAACTGTATACAAAATGGACCACACTGCGACATGAAAGATACCAAGTAGTGCCCGAGTTTCCATAAGAGCCCCTGACATAACACTATTGATTTCTACTCAAAGCGGTTGCTGGTGGTTGAGGTGAAAGTCTCTGAATCATATGCAGGTTCTGAATCTGAGTTAGAACCAGAAATGGGGAGACTGATCATTGATGGAGAACCTAATTCTACTGTTGTTACCACCAAGCTCCAACCCAGTGAACTAGATGAGCCAGAGGAAGGTGAGCACCTTTTTCATTCACATATGTGGGTGAAGGGTACCTTGCTGCACTTCATCGTTCATAGAGGTAGATGGAAGAACCTCATATCAACATAGGTTGTCAAGCGACTCTCCCTGCCAACAATGCCACACCCACAACCCTAAACCATCGGATGGCTTGGCCAAGCATGCGACATCCGCATCAACCAACAATGTCGCATTTCATACGACATCAAGCCCTTCAAAGATGAGGTATTGTGTGATGTTTCCCATCTCAAAGTTTGTAATGTTATTTTGGGCCAACCATATTTATGGAAACACCATGTTGTATATGAGTTTGGGCCTCACAATGTTATTATTACTTTGAACAAGAAATTGTACACGATACCAAAGGCAGTCCCACCTAGTGCTATTTCCTTGATCTCTGCCAAACAATGTAGGAAGGTCATCTCTCAGATGGGGAAGGTCGTGTCTCAGATGTGGGTGTTGTTCTCACTCAACACAACCATCCCATGGCCTATCATAGTGAGACACTATTAGATGTTGTCCGTAAGTACCCTACTTACAACAAAAAAATGTACTCCATTGTGCAAGCATGTAGCCGATGGAGACATTGCATTCTTGGGAAGGAGACAATTATCCACATTTATCATAAGCCACTGGAGTTCATGAATACATAAGGTAAATTGCAGAATGACTACCATCAGAAGTGGTCCACATACTTGCAACAATTCCACCTCAACATCAAGTATAAAAATTGAGTCACCAACCATGTCGTTGATTGACTTAGCAGAACGCTAGTCACGACACTCACCACGATGCTAGAATATTGCGGCCATGAGACCTCTGGATGGCCCCAAGTCTATGGACAGACCCGGACTTCGCCACCACCTACCAAATGTTGGGCGCAAATGCATTTGTCGCTAATTTGCATCTTTAGGATGGGTTGTTGTCCCGTCTGGGCCATATCTGCATTCCATCAAGCGAGCGAGTGAAGATGATATGGGAAGCCCACTACAGTCAGGTGGTTTTTGCGTCAAAAAGATAGTGGAAATGTTGTAGAAACATTTCTACTAGCCAAAAATTCGACATGAGGTCAACAAGTATATCAGGTCATACACTGCCTGCGCTATTTCCAAACCGAACAGTAAAAAATAGGGCATGTACACCCCTCTGCCTACTCCTGAAAGTCCATGGGAATCCATCTCCATGGACTACATGTCGGGCCTCCCATCCACCAAGCTGAGAAAAATGACTATGTTTTTGTTTTTTTTTATCGCTTTTCTAAGATGGAGATTCTGGACACCTGCAAGAAGAGCATCACAATAGAGGCCATTGCCAAGCTCTTCTTTGAACGAGTCTGGGTACATTTTGGAATCCCACAAACCATTTTCTTAGATTGGGACAGTCAATTTCTCAGCACATTCTGGTCGAGTCTCTGGTCACTGCTGGACACCAAGCTCAACAAATCCACGACCTTCCACCCCGAGACAAATGGCCAAACTGAGGTCGTAAATCGAATGATCGTGCATATCCTACACATATATAATTCCAAGCACCCTCACACATGGTATGAGAGTCTTCCCTATGTCCAACATAGCTACAACTAACCACAATCCCTTTCAGGTGGGGTTGGGATTTGAACCATTGGGTCCCATAGATGTTGCACTATCCCTTGTGGTCACCTTGAACGACTCATCTCCTGCTCCAAATGAAGCTGAAAAAACCACCCGATTCATTGAGTGGATCAAGCACATCTGCAAACAGGTTCAGGATATCCTACAGATGTCCAATGACAAGTACAAGCAACACCATGATCAATAGTGGGTGGCACATAAGTTTTAGGTGGATGACAAAGTTTGGTTGCATTTATAGAAGGAATGCCCTATCAGACCTGATCAAAATCTTCGGCCACTTTGTTATGGGGTATACACCATCACCAAGGATGTGAGTGATAATGCTTTTGAGCTCAACATTCCTCCTTTCCTTGGCTTGCATCCAATGTTCAACGTGGATCTCCTTCGACCTTATTTCCCAACATTATTGGACACCTCAGAGATAACAGAACAACTAACACCAACATAGCTCAACCTCGACTGCATACAACATGCATCCAATGATCATATTGTGGAAAAATAGGTCAAGGGAACTCGCCAACAAAGGATCCAACTTTATCGAGTTGTGATAGTAGGGCAACTCCTGCACCAAGGCAAGTGGCTCATCCAGGGCCAAATTCAGCAGAAATTTCCTCATCTAATGATGGGAACTCAACACAATGGAGACAATTGATTCCTAAGGGGGGAGGATTAATCCATATGGATGTCGGTGTCCTCCCATCTATTCCAACTGGCTCATTTTGACAGTTTTTCAGTTCGACAGTTTTTTCCTAGTTTTCGAGCCCCTGATTTCCGGGGCCATTTTGAGGGCCTAAACAACGTTCTTAGGGATCTCTACAGCCAACATGTGTGGCCCTCACCATAGGAAAAATGTGTATTCCTTAGATAGACCTTTCCAATGGGCTATCGTGCGCCTAAAATGGAGATTGTAAGCAAAAGTTATGACCCTACGAATTTGATGTACTAACTTACCCAAACGGGGCCCACATGACTTTTGGCACTTCATCTTCTAGGGTTAGGTCTTTGGATGTCTAGGGATTTTGACATTCCTGTTTATTGTAAAAATTCCTTGAGAGCCTCTTTGTAATAATCTTCTGGCGAATGAGCACAAGCGTCACATCTCTTCTCAGAGATAAGCCGCCACCATTCTAGCAAGCTTGTTTTCTGCCGCATTTTAGAGTTTTAGCTTATTTTCTTATTGAATAGAAACCAATTTTAATGTATATCTGTTATTCTGTGTTAAGCATATTTTGATAATAATTTGTATTCATTTTGTTTTTCTCATAAAATCCGGATCATTGGTATCAAAGAGGTTTGCTCCTTGTTGTTCTTAATGCATATCCCCAATGAGTTCAGGGTACAAAGAATTGGGTCTCGAGCTTGTTTATCTTAAGGAGAAAAGATCTCGCACGCCCAAGCGACCTATCATGGCGGAAGAAAATAAGGATGATGGGACATGAGATCCCTTCAAAATGTTTCTCGAGGAATCCCTCACGCAACAGAGGAACAAGATGATGGACAGTTTTGCGCAAATCCTTTTATGACTACCAACATGCGATACATCTTCCTCAAACGGAGGCGACGTCCCTTTCAAGGTACAAATCAGCTTCGATATTCTTAAAATTGAAGGTTAGATAGACGCAGATGATGTAGATAAATGGTTGAATTTTTTAGAAGGGTATTTCTCTATCTATAACTTCTCGAATAGGGAAAATATTACTTTTGCGCTCCTTAAAGGCGTTCCCCATATCAAAGATTGATGGGAAACTTTTTGTGAGCAGAAGGAAACAAAGGAACCGTCATTATTTATAATCGCGGTCACATGGGAGTCCTCGAGGGATGCTATTATGGAACAATACTACTCTATTGGAATTTATGACGAATTGTATACAAAATGGACCATACTGCGACATGAAAGAGACCAAGCAGTGCCCGAGTTCACAACTATCTTCCATACCTTGTGCACCAAGATGGGTATCAAATATTCTAAGCGACATCTGGTGCTAAGGTATTGCGGTGGTCTACATAGATACATCTAGGCCGAAATGGAGTTTCTAGACATCTCATCCTTGGGTGCGGCCTACGGATATGCCTTCAAAATCGAGCAGAAGCTCAAACAAAAGATGCGGAAATTTGGGCCTGGGAACCCCCCACAACAAAAGCCAGGAAAAGGTAGCCCCAACTCGCAGAACAAAGGACATAGAAAATATGGACCACCTCAGGACAACTAGTCCAGGCTACAAGCAAATAAGGACACCAGAAAGACAAAGAAAGATACTGGGAAGTGGTGCAACTTCCATAAGAGCCCCTAGCATAAAACTATTGATTTCCACTCAAAAGAGTCGCTGGTGGCCGAGGTGAAAGCCTATGAATCATATGTAGGTTCTGAATCTGAGTCAGAACCAAAAATGGGGAGACATATCATTGATGGAGAACCTAGTGCTATCATTGTTACCACCAAGATCCAGCCCGGTGAACCAGATGAGCCAGAGGAAGGCGGGCACCTTTTTCATTCACATATGTGGGTGAAGGGTACCCCACTGCACTTCATTGTTCACAGGGGTAGCTGGAAGAACCTCATCTCAACATAGGTTTTCAAGCGACTCACCCTGACAACAACACCGCACCCACAACCCTACACCATCGGATGGCTCCGCCAAGGAAGCGACATCTGCGTCAGCCAACAATGTCACATGTCATACGACATCAAGCCCTTCAAAGATGAGGTATTGTGTGATGTTTCCTCTCTCGTAGTTTGTAATGTTATTTTGGGCACACCATATTTATGGAAATGCCATGCTGTATATGAGTCTGAACCTAGCAATTTTATTATTACTTTGAACAAGAAATTGTACAAGATACCAGAGGCAGTCCCACCTAGTGATATTTCCTTGATCTCTGCCAAGTAATGCAGGAAGGTTATGTCTCAGAGGGGGAAGTTTGTCTTCTTCGTGATTCACCCCCAGAATGAGTGAAAGATTGCAGCCACATTCAGGATCTTTGTGGATGACCTCTCCACACAACAAAAGCAAGTGGATAAGGTCGTGGAAGCATATTCGGATATATTCTCCTCACCTACTGGGGTACTTATGCACTGTCAGGTCAAGCACCCCATCGATTTGAACCCCGACGGATCATTTCCCAATTGGCCAGTCTACCACCGCTCTCTGTGAGAGAATGAGGAGATCAAGCAACAGATCCAAGAGATTCTCCATGGACACTCCTGATAAGCCATGGCAATCCATCTCCATGGACTACATGTCAAGCCTCCCATCCACCAAGTGAGGAATTTACTATGTTTTTGTGGTTGTTGATCGTTTTTCTAAGATGGCAATTTTGGCCACCTGCAAGAAGAGAATCACAACATAGGCCACTGCAAAGCCCTTCTTTGAACGAGTTTGGGTACATTTTGGAATCCCACAAACCATTGTCTCAGATAAGGACAATTGATTTCTTAGCACATTCTGGTCGAGCCTCTGGTCACTTATGGACACCAAGATCAACAAATCCATGACCTTCCACCCCTAGACAGATAGCCAAACCGAGGTCGTAAATCGAATGATCGTGCATATCCTGCACATGTATAATTCTAAGCACCCTCACACATGGGATTAAATTCTTCCCTATGTCCATCATAACTACAACCGAGCCTTGCATATCTCAACTGGCCATAACCCCTTTCAGGTGGGGTTGGGATTCGAACCATTGGGTTCCATAGATGTTGCACTACCCCTGGCGGTCACCTCTGCCAACTCATCTCTTGCTCCAACTGAAGATGACAAAACCGCCCAGTTCCTTGAGCAGATCCAACACATCTACCAACAGGTTCATGATATCTTACATCGGGTGCTACATAAGTTACATAGGATATTCTACACATGATATCCAATGGGGCCCACATGAATTTTGGTGCTTCATATCCTAGGGTTAGGTTTTTGGATGTCTAGTGGTTTTGACATTCTTGTTTATTGTAAAAAGGCCCTGAGACCTCATTGTAATCATCTTCTGGAAAATGAGAACAACCTTCACATCTATTCTAAGAAATAAGCCGCCACCATGATAACGAGTTTGTTTTCCGCTGCATTTTACAGTTTCAACTTATTTTCTTATTAAATAGAAACCATTTTTACTGCATATCTGTTATTCTGTGTTAAGAATATTTTGATAATAATCTGTAATCATTTTGTTCTTCTCATAAAATTTGGATCAGTGGTATTAGAGTGGTTTG
>ML847215.1:49716-60270 GCA_009831015.1 Picea engelmannii | reverse complement strand
ATCGAAAGATAGTCTTGAATCCCTTTGAAGTACTAACCCACTGCAAGCATATATTTTAGTTGTCTTTGTTTTGTCTCGCAAGCAGGTGCATCAGCAGTGGTTATATCTTCTTGACTATCTCTCTTGGGCAGCAATCTGTGGAAGGGGTTTTCCTTGACTTGGCCTTTGTCCTTTAGCCTTCCGTCAACCAGATTGCCTTAGGGACGTCTCCCTTGGACTTTGCCCTCCTAAATAGAAAGAGCTCCCCATCGAGGTGACAGTGGGTGGGGAAGCTCCTGTTACGTCGGTTTCAAGCCCTGACTCAAGCTTTCAAACCTATCCTACAAACCGTGCGATAACAGGCTACAAACCAAAATCATATTGTTTTCACATTAAATGTTTTCTAAAACCCTAAATGAGCAAAATATGAGACGTCAAGCCCTCCTGAGGGAGACGTTAGGCCCTTTTGGGGGTTGTCCAGCATCCAGAAGTCAAACGTTAGCCCTTCCTGGGCTCCTCCAAGCTGCCACACGTGCTAGCCGTCCTGTCAAACTGCCACACGCTCAAGGTGACGTCAAAGCCTCCTGGGTGATGTCCTGGTCATCAAAGGGAAACGCTCCATCTGAAAAGGGTCAACCCCCCTGGGCTGGGCTCTGCCAAAGTGTCCTGGATGGAACGTCCTTCTTCTCATGTGCAAGAGCTCAACCAATCACTGTCCTCTCTCTGCCCCTGATGGGGTCCAAACAACCATTTGATGGGCTCTTCAGCCCCATGGAGGTCCGAGTTGATCATCTCCCCATGTGTACCAGTCCAACTGGTACCTGTCCGTCAGGCATGGTCCTGCACATCAAAAATTTCGCCCTCCATGGGCTCATTAGTCACAGGGATCATAGCAATGTCAATCACATTTCATCATTAATTTTATCAAATATATGCATAAAACCCCTGATAATCAATCAATAGCTCAAAGACCCTACAAAATCCTACAATACAAGGTTGAAAAGAGGGACAAGATACCCTATTGGGCTAGCATCCATAAGTAAAGGAAATTCACCAAGGGGTTTCATCCAAACCATGTAAAACGAGGTGATGTGGTCAAGGGATGTCCAGACATACGGGTAGAGTGAAAGACAGGGATGCATGGTATTACATGTGGGTGCCTTTGTAGAAGGCGAGTTGTACCCGTCATGGATGCAATTCTTTCCAAACCCTTTATTGCCTTTATTCTTTTCTTTTCTTTATTTGTTTTTTTCTTTTTATTTCAAGGACTAACTAGAGGACACTGCCTTGGCGTGGTGACCAAGTCTGACAGTGTTACCCACAAGCACTTTCACAGAGATGAGAAGGTTGGCTCGTGATGAGACCCCCTTTCCCTTGGCCACGCAACCAAAGGTCACTGCCTTGGCGTGGTAACCAGATAATGGCAATGTCATACTGCTAGGTGCCCATGAACATAATAGGCTAGCTCGTGATGAGACCCCCTATCCTCTTGGCTAGGTCTTGTTTTTGTTATTTTTCTTCGAGTCCCTCTTATTTCTTACTAAGAGGCTTTTTATTGCCTTCTCGGGGATCCCTGAGCGAGGCATATCTAGGTTTCATTTTATGGCTTTTATCTTTTACCAGCTGCATTTACCTTCTGGGCCTTTAGCCCCTTCTTCCCACGAGATAAGGTGCAACCCCACAAACAGATCATCCTAATGCCCGGACTAAGGGAATGGGACAGATGAGTGGGAGACAAGATGTAAAAGTGATGATATGATGGGAGCGGACAATGGCTCTTCAGAAATCCTCCCGGAGGCAAACCAAAACCTATGGATACAGGCTTGCTAGGGCACCCAATCAATCCCCCCAACCATGGTCAAGTGGGTTAATGTAAGATCCAAGCAGTCGTCAAAAATAAAAGGAATTTGATGCATATATCTAAAGGTTATAATGATAAAAAATGACACATACCATGATACCTTGACCAATTACCTCATGGAGCAAGAGTCTTCTCCGATACAAGACCAGGCCGATGACGATGGATCCTGCCTCTGGTGACAAGACAAGTCCGATGAAGAAGAGAAGGATGGGCCCTCCAAGGCTATGGTCAAGTCAATCCTGCTCTCGGCACTCCATGTCTAGGACCTGTGGGCCTCGAGACATGATCTCCTAGTTATCCCTACAAATCGGGGATAACATCTGGCTCCAACTCGGGGACATGTGCTCCCCGTAGAGTGCATGAGAACCTCAGCATCTCTGGCATAACCTGCATACCTGCTCAACTTGATAGGGGCATCAGTAACAAAGATGGGGTGGTATTGCCACCCCAGCATATATAGACATATATATATATATAAAGTAATCATAAATGCAAATATGAAGTGAAATACTTACCTGTTGGTTGTATGTTGGTGTAGTCAAACAACCTGTGAAGCCAATCCAACCATGTCCCACAGTACCTGCCTTTGTGCTTTATCATAAACCAAAATAGTGATAAGTCAAGCACAAAAATAACATGGGTTAAAACATGTATCAGATCATCAGGAATCTCAAAGTCTAACTCATGGAGGCGGGTGGGAGGGATAAAATCCTACCAAGTCCATCTCTGAGGAAGGTACTTAATACACTTCAAGAAAGGGTCATGAAAAATGCAAGGTTCAGAAAACTGACTCAAAGGGCCTGCAAACTAGCTACCTAGGACATCCTCACACTCTGAAGTCAAGGAAGGGATCGACAAAGATCTAATAGACGACTGGAAAACTATCAAGGGAAAGTTGAAAAACTGGGATAACTAACTCAAACTTGCAGTACCCAACCAACCCTTGGAGTCTAGAGTTTGCCTAGGAGGAAACTCAGCATAAAAAAGGTACTTCCCAACTACACCTTTAATGGAAAAGCACGGTGAAGTAATAACAAGTGGCTGGAGTGAAAAGTCATGAGAATCCTTCTTTAGGCAAACAATGTTTTTACTCCTATCAAAATCCGAGCATAGTGGCGTTTGATAGTCATCTTCATAGGGTAAATCTAAATGCTTGGAGGAGCACTCATCAAAGGCCTCAAGGTAAGACCGAAAATCATCAGGCAAATTTTGTACTCGGTCAACCTTGGGTGTTTGTGGAGAGCCAGTAAAAATCTCATCTCCTAGTTGCCACTGGTTAAGAGCTTGCAAAGGCAGCACTCAGAGATGACTCTTTTTGTCATAGATGGGCTCCATATGATAACTAACTACATCCCACCTACGTCTCCCAACATGTATGAACTCGTCAAAATCAGCTATGTCAGTATCAGTATCATAACATGGAGGAGTCAAAACATCCAATACTTATGTACTCTCTGTGTCATAAGGTAAAGAACCACTAAAAACTTGGAAGGGGGGATAATTTACCTTGCTTAATCCTTCCTGTGCAAGAGCTTCAAGTATTTGGATAGCTTCATCAAGTAGAAGATCTGCCTCTACATCTTCAGTCTTGAGACATAGGGGATCTAGCTTGTCCAAGGGTTCCATTTCTTCTTCACTCTCTGAGTCATAGAACAAGGTATCATCAAAAAACGAGAAAGGAAAATGACTTACCTCATTCTCTTCATCTTGTGCAGGAGGGACAGGATCTTGGAGAGCTTCATCAGACTGAGGAGCGGTTACTGGTGCTTCATCATCATAATTCACGTCTCTGGTTATATCTTCGCTGCATTCTATTGGATTATGGGAGAGGTCTTGCTCTTCTTCAAGGGGTTGATAATGGTCTTCATAAACCTCGTCTCGTATATCAGAGGATTCTTGGTATTGATCATGATATGCTCTCCCGAGATCTTCTACAATCTCAGTAGTGAATCCTTTGTGGTCTAAGGTTACCATGAGGTTTTGAAGGACATCTTCATACGTTTGGCAATCTGGTTTACTAAGGTCTATAAACCTACTGATGAGGTGTATGAAAGATGATATACCCTTGTCCTTGCAACAACTCTTGAAACGATCTTGTAAGTAGGATGGCAGAGTGAGTAAGAACAATTTTATAAGAGCATCCTCTCCTCCCAACTTTATCTCGCTCAAGTACTCCAAAAAATTTACTATGTGAGGAGCTGGGAGGCCCAAAAACATTGGAGAGTTGTTTATCCATTTTGTATCAAAGTAATTTGGGTATCCTTGAAAACTTCTGAAATCAATACTCGGATACATTTGTTCCCAGTGTGCCATGATCCCATAACTTGAAAATATCACAGAAAGTAAGGTGGCACCTTGAGAAATATTAGTGGAGTCGCCAGATAATTTGCCTGAAACTATCAAAGGATAAGGGAAAACACCCTAGTGGAGTCGCCAGGTAAGCTTGTAAGAAAAGGTCTCTAAGGCAAGGCTTACCGAGAAGATTTATCGTTTGAGGAGAATTGACTCAGTGTTCCACGACAACGACGCCAAAATGTTATCGCACAGTTTGTAGCTAGGTCAAAAGGCTAAAGGATAGAGGTTAAACTGGCGTAACAGGAACCCTCCCACCCAATGCCACCTCAATGGGGAGGTTCTTTCTATTTAGGGAGGTTAACCCAGGGGAGACGTCCCCGGTAACCTAGGGTTTTGAAGAGGCTAAAGTATAAAGGTCAAGGCAAAAGTTCCTCCTCACAGGTTACCACCAAGGTCAGATAGTCCAGCTAATCAGCCAATAAAGAAGTGTATGCCCAAATGAGAACACCTGCCCGGAACAAGACAATAGCAAATAATATATGCAGGCTATAATTCAGTGGGTTAGTACTTCATGCAACTATCTGACACTAATATGTAAGAAATTTAAAGCAACAGATATCAATGAGATCAACATTTTGTCAATATAGCAAATGGAAAATATCAATTCATCAATAACTATTGAGATGATGTAGCAACAATGTATCTACTCAATCTTTTACTCAATAAATGATTTCAATCATCATCTAATTGCTTATCATCAAAAGGTTCTGCGTCAAGATGGGATAACCAAGTGTGATGTCAGCCTAGTTAGGGTTAGCTAGTTAGTTAGGGTTTCAAAATTAAAAGTTTTGAGAGTTTGTTTGAGCACTATCACTTCAATGTTGTGGCTCTAAGATCAGTGCCTAGGGGTAGATGGAGTCAATTAAGAAGAGGACGCAAAGTTGAAGGAATAAAGGCTAAGGACAAGAGGGAAGGGTTCTAGAGTGTTGCAATGCCAGGGCCCTAGAATCAAAACCCTAGGGGAAAGAGGCTCGCTACGGTGTTTCTTAAGCAAGGCCTCGTGCTCTTTCCTCCTTCCTTAGGTCAAGCTTGGCAAAACGGCTAGTATAAAAGATGAGTTAAAACAAGAGGATGAGGTGAGGGAGAGTGTTGTAATGGAAAGGCTCTATCACCAAAACCTAGAAGATGGACGGCCCTAGGTGTAGATGACTTAGGCCTGGGACGTCACCTCCTTCCTAACCTTTGAAAATTACAGCTAGCACAAAGGGAAAAAGTGAAAAGAGTGTAGCAAAGGCTAGGCTCTTTCTTCCTTCTTCAAGGATTGAATATTTCTCTCTAAAGGGACATGAAACAAGGACCTACTTGTGTGCTTGTCACCCAAGGTTTTGAAATCGGCAAATTTATAAGTAAATGCAAGAATATAAACCTACAACCATTCAATTAAGAAGTTTTGCAAGAAAAGCACTTACATATCATGATGAAAAGCATATGCAAACCCTAGTTGTAAACCTTCCTTCAAGAGAAATGCCAAACATGCCAAGAAAATCCTTCCATCAACAAGTGAGCCTCACTTTAAAAGACCAAATTCCCAAGTAGGGCACAAAAATCAGACCTCACAAGAGAGTGAGTTCTGTGTTATGTCCAAATGAGGGGAAAACATCCTCAATATATAGTGTATCATGACCTATAATTAAAATTAGGTCATTAAAAATAGTCGACAAGGCTACAAACCAAAATCATACTGTTTTCACATTAAATGTTTTCTAAAACCAATCACTGTCCTGTCTCTGCCCCTGATGGGGTCCCAACAACCATCTGATGGGCTCTTCAGCCCCATGGAGGTCCGAGCTGATCATCTCCCCATGTGTACCGGTCCAACTGGTACCTGTCCATCGAGCATGGTCCTGGACATCAAAAAATTCGCCCTCCATGGGCTCATTAGTCACAGCGATCATAGCAATGTCAATCACATTTCATCATTAATTTTATCAAATATATGCATAAAACCCCTGATAATCAATCAATAGCTCAAAGACCCTACAAAAGCCTACAATACAAGGCTGAAAAGAGGGACAAGATACCCTATTGGGCTAGCATCCATAAGTAAAGGAAAGTCACCAAGGGGTTTCATCCAAACCATGTAAAACAAGGTGATGTGGTCAAAGGGATGTCCAGACATACGGGTAGAGTGAAAGACAGGGATGCATGGTATTACCTGTGGGTGCCTTTGTAGAAGGCGAGCTGTACCCGTCATGGATGCAATTATTTCCAAGCCCTTTATTGTCTTTATTCTTTTCTTTTCTTTATTTGCTTTTTTCTTTTTATTTCAAGGACTAACTAGAGGACACTGCATTGGCGTGGTGACCAGAGCTGACAGTGTTACCCACAAGCACTTTCACAGAGATGATAAGGCTGGCTCGGGATGAGACCCCCTTTCCCTTGGCCATGCAACCAAAGGTCACTGCCCTGGCATGGTAACCAGATAATGGCAATGTCATACTACTAGCTGCCCATGAACATAATAGGCTGGCTCGTGATGAGACCCCCTATCCTCTTGGCTAGGTCTTGTTTTTGTTATTTTTCTTCGGGTCCCTCTTATTTCTTGCTGAGAGGCTTTTTATTGCCTTCTCGGGGATCCATGGGCGAGGCATCTCTAGGTTTCATGTTATGGCTTTTATCTTTTACCAGCTGCTTTTACCTTCTGGGCCTTTAGCCCCTTCTTCCCACGAGATAAGGTGCAACCCCACAAACAGATCATCCTAATGCCCGGACTAAGGGAATGGGACAGATGAATGGGAGACAAGATGTAAAAGTGATGATATGAGGGGAGCGGACGATGGTTCTTCAGAAATCCTCCCAGCGACAAACCAAAACCTATGGATACAGGCTTTCTAGGGCACCCCGTCAATCCCCCCAACCATGGTCAAGTGGGTTAATGTAAGATCCAAGCAGTCGTCAGAAATAAAAGAAATTTGATGCACATATCTAAAGGTTATATGATCAAAAATGACACATACCATGATACCTTGACCAATTATCTCATGGAGCAAGAGCCTTCTCCGATACAAGACCAGGTTGATGGTGATGGATGCTGCCTCTAGTGACAAGACAAGTCCAATGAAGAAGAGAAGGATGGGCTCTCCAAGGCTATGCTCAAGTCAATCCTGCTCTCGGTACTCCATATCTAGGACCTGTGGGCCTCGAGACATGATCTCCTAGTTATCCCTAGAAATCGGGGATAACAGAGCCTAACGTCACCCTAAAAGGGCATGACGAAACCTTTACAGCTTGTTTTAGGGTTTCATTATGACATTTAATGTAAAAACTAGATATTATGTGTAACAAGCCATGTCGGCCTTTTTTGACCTAATTTTGGTCATTAGTATTGTATAAATAAGGGTTTAAACCCTTGTATTAATCATCATCTTTCACTCACACTTGGGAGGACTGAAATTTGCGCCCTACTTAGGGTTTCTTGGCTGAAATTTTAGGCACAGTTGTTGAGGAAGGCCAAATTTGGAGTATTTTGGCAATTTTCTTGGTCAATGTGTTCAACTAGAGATTTTTTTGATGATTCTTGGTGTATGTAAGTGATATTTCTGCAATTCTTCTTAATTGAATGGTTATAGTGTTATTTATCTTGCATTTACATTCCAGATTATGAAATTGCTTTATTAAACCCTAGGAAGACTAGCACATGTTATTGTCCTAGCTTTAAAAGCCTTCACCTACTAGATCTTGTCAAAAGGCCATTTTTCTTGAAGCATGTGCTAAGGCCTTGCCATTGCAACACCTTAGTATCCATTGCTTCATCTTGGCTGATTTTTCTGTTGATGTTTGGACAACATCGGGAAGACATTCTCTAAAGATAACAATTAACAATATAATTATCATTGATTACTATATATATTATATAATAAGTAAATGATAATAACAAATAGTTATTGATTATTCAAGGGACGCATCTTTTCATGGTTGATCTCCTTATGTTCCCTATATATGGAACACTCATCATTGTAATAGAATATCTCTCATATCTCATATGAATAAAAACCAACATGGTATCAGAGCAGATCTGGGCTTGACTCCCTCACGGGAGAGCTCAGAAAAATGAGAGACAAAATCCATCTCAGAAAAATGAGAAACAACTTGCATTTTGTGAAGAGTATTTTTTTAAGAATGTAATATGCATGGATCTATTAGTCGTCAAAGTCGTTGATTGTGCTGCATCGTTCAGTTGTCAAATTCACTAAGGATTCGTTCCTTCGTTTTCTTATGATAAGTGGGTGTTTATACCTCATGTGTATTTCATTGTGAATCCGTGGCACAGTAGACAATGAATCTGGGACTACATATGATATTAGGAAAACAATTCTATGATATCACTATATGTCATCAAAATGTACAACGTGAGCATTCAGATGGTAAGGTTATTTTATTTAATGCCATCATGAGAACACAAGTCTGTGGAAATGGAATCGGTTCAGTTCAGGTAGTATGCTATCAACTATCTACTCTGGAATTGACAGAAACGCTAGCTCAAAAATTGTCATAATATGAAATAATTATCAACACAATGGGTTTGGTCGAGCACCTGCGTAGGCATGTTTCCCTTTATGCATGCTTCAACGTTTCGATGTCAATATACTTGGAAAGAATGCACATGCATTAAGAGACTAGAATTTATTGTCATGCAAGAGTTGTTGCGGATAAAACCGCAGATGATGCAAAATGTGCTTTCGTCGATCGGGCTTTCCGAGGATAAGAAGGTCGATTTCGCTCACGTCAATTGTCAGGCCGAGGGTTTTAATGGACGCTCTGAGATGTCGAGTCAGGCGGAAATGATCGAAATATTTCCTGTAAGCACGGGTTTCGGTCCAAACCCTAGAATTACAGAAAAGAATATAATACTTCCTTTTGTGATCGACCAAATTGATATGGATTTGAGTGATAGTATTGGTTAACAGAAATCGGGAGGACACAGACATTGAGCCTATGGACAATTGGATGTCATTTTCATTAATGCATTTCCGTATGGAATCTTATGCAATTTTCCAACGATTAATTACAGTCGTTGAAAGGACTTTTATCTCAGGTTCAATCTAGGGCACCAACATTTGGAATTAATGCATGTAGTGATGAACAGATGCTAGTGCAAGAAGGGGCACCAGGATTTCGAATCAGCGCACCCAACGGTGAAGAGTTGTCGGCGTTAGATGCAGCACCTGGATTTGCAATTGGCGCAGGCAATGATGGAGTGCGGCCAGACGAAGCTGACGAGCCACAATTGAACGCTCCAGAATAATGAGCAGTTACGTGCAGGATTCGATGGCGTGTTCAAAGGATACGGCAAAGGGAACCTATGGAAGATCGGGCAGCAGAAACCCGATGTCTTTTCCCAATAGAGCCAAAACATATGTTATCGAAGTTCAAGCGAAGAAAAATGTCATGTATATACAACAAAGAATTCTTCTTGCACGATTCTTCCAGGACTAGAATGAGTCTTTCTAGGACTAATCCTTATGTCTGATTTATGTTCTGATCATGGAAATTAGTGTTGCTCATGGATATGGCCACGGTTGTCCTCTACCGCTTCCACAACTCGTTGTCTGCCATGAAGATACCATCTCCAAAGATGTCGAAGAAAACGGACTTGAAACTGGGGCCTCTGGGGAAATTGGCGAAATTGTCTTCGAGAATGTACTCTAGATTTGGCACGGTGGATGTGACGATTTCAAAAAAGTGCTTGCTCCCCAACAGTCCCTTGAATGCAGAATGTCCACCCTCGTTAAGAGGGAGGTTTGGTGTGTTGTCGTCCTTATACACACTTGCAAACGTGAGCTTGAGTTTGGCTCACTTGGTGTGTCCTTGGAGGCACAATGCCTAGGTTCACAGCCCACGCTGTCATTTTGATTGGAACCTCTTCCGTCTAGGCTTACTCCTAGGGAAGCCAAAGGGGGTAGTCCTTAGTTACTAGATGAATTAAGTTAGATTCTAGAAGTTAATTTTAATTTGTTAAGGTTAGAGGGGATTCTAATCCTAAGATGCTAAGGCAACCATGCAATGTGCAAGGGTTAGCATGACAAGCAAGTCCTTTCCCTAGGTCAACTAAGACTAGTGCCTAGAAATTGGGCAAGGGGTCAACTATGTTAAGGGGTGGTTGATTACAAAAGAATTACAAGTTATGAACAAAATTATAAGTTACAGATTTACAAATAAGAATAACTTAATGAAAGAATATCATATACATTCATTTACAAGCTTTACAAAAGAATAATATATCACAATTACAATCTAACCAAGTATGTTTAATGTGTGCAGGATAAAGAAGACTTCAAGCATCAATCACATCATCATTCACATTAGATCATCAACATATCACTTCATCAACAAGATGATCAAGATTAAGCACAATTACT
>ML847214.1:48657-60294 GCA_009831015.1 Picea engelmannii | reverse complement strand
TGAGAGGCTTTTTACTGCCTTCTCAAGGATCCCTGGGCGAAGCATCTCGAGGTTTTATTTCTAGGCTTTTGTCTTTTACTAGCTGCTTTTACCTTCTGGGCCTTTAGCCCCTTCTTCCCATGAGATAAGGTGCAATCCTGTAAATAGGTCAACCTAATGCCCAGACAAGGGGAGTGGGATAAATTAGCGGGAGATAAGATGAAACAGTGGTGTTATGACGGGAGCGGACGATGGCTTTTCAGAAATTCCCCCAATGGAAAACCAAAACCTATGGGCATAGGCTTGCTAGGGCACCCTGTCAATTCCCCCAAGCATGATCAAGTGGGCAAATGTAAGATCCAAGCAATTGTTAGAGATAAAAGGAATCAGATGCATATATTTAAAGGTTTCAATGATCAAAAGTGACACATACCATGATATCTGGACCAATTACCTGACGGAGCAAGAACCTTCTCTGATACAGGACCAAGCCGATGGTGATGAATGTTGTTGTTGCTGACAAGACAAAGTTGATGGAAGAAGAAAAGGATGGGCCCTCCAGGGCCATGCTCAGGTCAATCCTGCTCTCGGTACTCCATGTCTAGGACCTGTGGGCCTCAAGACATGGTCTCCTAGTTATCCCTAAAAAGTGGGGATGACAGGGATGACGTCATGTCCCTCTAGGTTGACATTAGACCCCTGGCTTGGAACTTTAGGCCTCAAATACAAAGCGTTGGGCCTCCAGAGGCCTCAAATGTTTCCACACGTGCCAACTAGCACCAAACCGTCCTCATAAATGCCAAACCCTAACTAGATGATGTCAAGGGTCATCATGGTGACATCAGGGGCCTTCAAGGGCCAATGTCATGGTGGAAGGGCAAGACCCCCCTCGTTCTAGGCCTGCCAGAGTGTGTCGGGGAAAACATCCTTCTTTCTTCCTGGTGCCATCCTCTAGTGTCTCTCTGCCCCCGGTTGGGGTCACAGCATCCGTCTGGTGGGCTTTTAGCCCCATGGAGGTCCGAGCTTGTAATTCCCCCCACCTCTTGATGAAGAGGGTTGGAGAGACTCAGTAGTCTAGTCATCCCCACTAGACTATAGTCTCATGCACTATGGGGAGAAGTCAGCTAAAAAACATCAGCTAAAATCAACATTATAATATTAAGTTGACTTGGAAAAGAAAAGGTAACTCAATGAAAGAATAGAACACGTGAGGGTAAGCCAGGAGTTAACCCTAGGGGTTAACTAACTCAACAGAGAAATAGATTGGAGGTATAAAGGAAAGGAAGGGCGCACCTCTCACTCACTTTTGGATTATTATTGCATTTTTCTTTTGGGCTCTAGAGCACAACAGTTTTGAGGGTTTTGAGAATACAAACCCTAGAGGACAACTCGGTGGTGAAAGATCCCACCTCACTTATTCCAAGCTTGGTCTCGAGGATGCAATACTCCACCCACACCATTCTACAACAGCCATAGGAACCATCACCCATCCAGGGCATCAGCAGGACGTAACCTTGAGGGTTTTCAGCAAGGGGGCACACCATTGAGTGAAGCAAGTTTCGATCCAAGGCTTTGAGAAGGATTTTGGACTTTTGGACACTTGGGTTTTCTCTACAAGGCCTTGACCATCATTTCTAATGCATTATGAGAGAGTTATACTTGCCATTTGATTTTCTGAAGCATTGGCAAGAGTTGGAGAGAAGGAGGGAGCTATTGGAAAGTAGATCTACTCAGTTTGGAAGGGCAAAACTTCATATCTCAATCAGAGACTTCACCAAGGGGTTCACCTTGCCCCGATCTATCATTCCTAAGAGTTTTAGAGTATTTGGAGGTCTCCATCAACAGGGTCGAATTATTGGGTCTCTACAGTCTTCGACTCTTCAGGAGGGCGCAGTTTAGTTTGGAGTTTCAGCATTTTGAGGAGAAAATCTTGGTATTTCCTTGAGACTTCGGGAAGGGGTTTACCTTGCCCCGATCCACTATTCCACAGAGTTTTGTGGCATTTAAGGGCTTCCAGCAGCAGGGCCGAAATATTGGATCTTCACAGCTATCTAAGAGGGCGTAACTTCAGCCAAGGGGGTTTGCACTTGACCCTGGAGAGAAAGAAGTTAATCTCGTATTGTTCTTCAGCTTGTATCCAGCCTTTGGAGGCTTGTATCTTCATATCTTGAGCATTTTGTAGCAGCTCATATTTCAGCTAGAGGATCTATCTGATATTATTCCAAATCTGCAGTCTTATTGTATCAGGTTTCTCATATTATCTAAATAAAGGTCAGATCTATGTTGTTTGATTCCATATCTGGTGTTTCTTGCTATCTCTTGTATTTATGTATGATGCATCTTCAGATCTATGTTCACATGCTTGATAACTGAATACACAAACCCTAAAATGCAACTCCAAGAGAAAACCTGCAAACACACATCTAAACAACAATTAACAAAGCGTTAGTGTTCCCAGCAAAAAAAATTGGCTTGGGAACATTACAGTGGTATCAGAGCATTCATCCTCCCAGAAGTTCAGTGGTATCTAAATGGGCAGACGTAGGAAGCAGACAGGCGAACCAAAGGAAGACATGGAAGGTTCAGGTGAGGACAGTGAGCCACAAGTCCTAGCAAGCTTTGCAAAAGACTTACAACAATCTATTCTTCAGACAGAGAGTGCATTGGTGCACCATTTACAGGAAAACCAGGAGGCAGTGCGCAAGGGTCAGAGTGAGTTGAGGGAGACCTTGGAGAGGGTAAATGCCAGTCAGGATAAGATCTCGCAAGTCCAATTACATTTGACTCATGGAGGAAAGGGGCCCAAAATATATACAAACAAAGAGGCTAGTGGATCTCATGGAGGGACTAGACACCAGCAGGAGCACATTGCACATTATCACATTGAGGGATACAGCTATGGAGGAGGGGCACCACAGGGACGGACATACAGCAGGACCACCCCTAGACCCTACCTGCCTTCATTCTTGGATAACCAGACACAGCCAAACTACCTAGACGAGATTGAGGACAATTTTCCATAGTATGCCAGGGAGTATAATTCACTGAGCGCAAGGATACAAAGGCAGATCACACTGGAGCAATATTGTGGGATTAAATTCAGGGGAAGCCCAAACCTTATCAAAGGAATAACTATAAACTAGAGCGCAGAGCTGGTAAGATGGAAATCCCATACTTTGATGGATCTTCCAAGGTGACTGCACAGGCTTGGGTGCAGAAACTTGACACATACCTACAACTTAACCAAATGAGAGAAATGGATGCCATCAAGTTTGCCACCATGTACTTGGAAGGCAAAGCTCATGATTGGTGGTACCACGAGTTAACTACACTAGGCCACAACCAGATCATGGCTTACACAGACTTCACACAAAGGCTCATAGACAAGTTTGACCAAGGGGATCCAGAGCTACATTTCAGAGAACTCACCCAACTCAAGCAGACAGGAACACCAGAGGTATATATAGAGGCATTTCAGAGGATAGCAGTTATGGTACAAGATGTGTCTCAAACGAGACTCATGATGCTCTTCACAGAGGGGTTGATGGAACCCTTAAGCGATTGGGTGAAGGCTTTCAAGCCTACCAACCTACAGGATGCTATATGGAAGACAAGGGATTTGGGCTCAGCAGCGAAATCTAGATTCACCCCTAGACCACCTCTAAACACAGGAGGAAAAGACCAAAGACCTCCCATGAACCAAGGGGGGGGAGACCAAAGGGGGTTTGACAAAGGCAAGGGTAGAATGGATGACAACACTAGAAGGGAACTGAGGAGGAAGCAATTGTGCTATACATGCAAAGAACCTTGGGATCCCACCCACAAATGTATGGCCAGAGGCAAGGCACACTACATTGAAGTAACTTCTGATAATGAGGAAGATGAAGGTTACGGCCACCTTCAAAACATAGAGGCAGACACCACCGAAAATACAGAAGATGAAGATGCAAGTCACAACCTTGCAACAGATGAGAAGGTAACATTGGCATCCATCAGTGGGGTACCCAAATTCAACACCTTCAGGATGAGAGGGGTGCTACAGGGATAGAAAGTTTTGGTTCTCATTGATGGGGGTGCTTCACATAACTTCATAGACTCGGCACTACTACAAAGAAGGCACATACCCACTATTGAATTTGAAGGATTCAGGGTAGAGGTAATAGGAGGGTGCACTATGCCCTGTGATAGGTATATTCCGAGAATGAAGCTTACATTGAGCAGACATGATTTGGCACAAGACTTCTATGTGATGGACCTTCCAGACACTAATATCATCCTTAGGGTTCAGTGGCTTAGTATGTTGGGACCAATCACTACCAAGTACAAGACCATGGAAATGTCCTTCACCGAGGAAAGTGGGAAAAAGGTAGTTCTCAGGGGCATGACAAGAAACACACCTAGGGTGGTTACAGAAAAGCGCATGGAGGCCATTTTCAGAAGAGAAGACATTGCATATGCTGTTGAATGTAGAATATCAATACGAGTGGATAAGAAAGGGGAGACTCATTATTCACTAGAGATTCAGAGGATCATTAACAAGCATAGCAAATTTTTTGGACCCATTCCACCAGGAGCACCACCAGATAGGGGGTTTGAGCATATAAAAGAGTTGGAAGAGGGAGCGAAACTTGTCATCACCACTCCCTATAGACACCCAAAGAAATACAAAGATGAAATAGAGAAGGTATCAAAGAACTACTAGACATGGGCCACATTAGACTGAGTTCCAGTCCTTTTGCATCTTAAGTGGTACTAGTGAAAAAGAAGGATGGGACCATGCGCATGTGCATTGATTACAGGACATTGAACAAGAAGACAATTAAGAACAAGTATCCCGTTCCGAGGATTGATGAGCTATTGGATGAGCTCCATGGGGCTGTTTACTTCACCAAGATTGACTTACGCTCTGGCTATCATCAGATCAAGATGAGGGAACAAGATGTGCCCAAAACTGCTTTCAAATGTCACTACGGTCACTATGAGTTCTTAGTGATGCCATTTGGATTGACCAATGCACCAGCCACATTTCAATCTTGCATGAACCATGTCTTCAACAAGCAATTAAGGAAGTACCTCTTAGTATTCTTTGATGACTTGTTGATCTATAGCAGGACTTGGGAGGAGCATATTCAGCATGTAGAACAGATTCTGGCCATTATGGAAGGTCAATCCTTGTATGCAAAGGAATCCAAATGACTGGAGAATGGCTTGGGTTTCTTGACTTGTCTCATGGCTCCTTTGGGGGCACCATACGTTTCTCCATCTTGAATAATTTCCCTTGCCCAAGATGGCTTTCTCTTGTGGGAGATCGCCATCTAGGGAGGTTCTTGAGATTCTATTATGTCATGATCTTCTGGAATCTCTTCATTAGGGGAAGTTATGACTTCGCTTACTAGTTCTGCAACTCTAGGAGCTACAGGTTCTTCTTCATATACTTCTTCTGTTGATTTTATGGTAAGCTGATGCATTTTAATTTTCTTACTTATTTAGTATAAATTGAATCATAACTACTGTAGCAAACCAAGATCACATGAAGAATAACCATGCACAAGAACATAAGAAGTATCCTAGGAAACCCTTCTCAACAAGGGAAGAAAACCCAGCCAATCCTTTGCTATATTCTCAAGAGAAAGACCAAATAGTCTCTGACTTGGTAGCATCTGATGATGCATATCTTCATGGTACATGGAGTTGACCCCCTAGTTGAATAGGCGGTCAACACTACTGCAACAAGAAACCATGGAAAACTTCACGGTAAAACAACAACCAGATGTGCTCTTCCGGTCCACTGCACTCTTTGCTCAATCTGTATCGGCATATCCTTGCAAACTCAAGTTCACACTGGAGGCATATCTCAAGCCATATCCAACTGTGCCTCGTCTATATATCTCAAATTTCAATACATACTTTACTGTTATCCAGTGAGTCAGCCTCAGTTGACTCATGGATTGACTAAGCACATTCACTGCATAGCATATATTAGGTCTGGTGTTAACCAGATACATCAAAGATCCAATCAACTGTCAGTACACATGTGGATCAATCTCGTCTAAATCATTATTTATTTTTCGTCAAATCCACCACCATCGGTGTAGACATGGATTTGCATTATGTCATACTGAACTTCTTTAATATCCCCACTGTATATTTTCCTTGACTCAGGAAAAGTCTTATTGGTCCTTTGTCATACTTCTTGTCCAAGAAGTGGTGCATCATACCCAGATCCTTCATCTCAAAATCAGAAGTTGAGGCTTGCTTGTATTCAACAACACGGCTTCCTGAATAAGTCATCAAAATCAGGCTCTCGTCACCAACAATGTAATAGTATAGGTTTGGATCAGCAATACTCTTGCTGACACCCCAAACTCATGAAGAATCCATCTATCTGATGTAGTTTCCAACTCATGGTTGGTAGTATAGATGGGAGTGGATCGGGCTACTGGATCAATATGTCTCATCATAGTTCACTCCCTCTGCTTGTGAGTATCCTCTGACTACAAGTCTCGTTTTGTATTTCTCGACACTTCCATTAGTTGCATGGCTTTCTGCATCTTGCAGAGTTTGTCAAGCCCAGACAGACCTTTTATGACCTATTGCAAAGTCTCCGGTAATATCAACTGGATCAACTGGATCAACTGTATCAATGGCTATCTCCCTTTGGACTGCTGAAGAGGAAGAAGATAAAGCCTCTCTTTCTCAATTAGTTTGACTCCTTCTAAGTCAAGTGACTCCCTCTGGAGTCTGAAGGATAAGCATCTTCCTTTGTTGTTAACCTGCCTAGAACAAGAAAACAAACAAAAGGAAACAAGACAAGAATATCTCCTAGTGGAGATTCATAAGTACATCTCTAGAATCAAAACATTTTAAGGATTGTTGTCACAGTTACAACACCTACTTGTTGTGTAGCAACCTTAGAAATGTAGGTTATAGGCATGATAATTAAAACAATCAAACCTGGAGTCTTCACTTTCAATGTGTTGTTCTTCTGAATGCATTGAGACTTCTCTGGGTCCATGATTTCACCAAGGGTTCCTTCCTCCTGCAAGTACCCTTATGACAATGATGCAAATAATACATATATACAAGTGCATACCTGAGAGTGTACACCAATGGAGGTTCTGCTTGTTTTATCAAAGTCACGAGGGTCAATAACGTTCCTCGTTTGTCTGCCTTGTAGCCACTCGAGAAAAAGCAATCCGATGCTGGCCTCTCATGAGAAGTTCTGTAAGGTCCCTTCTTAGTATGTTTGACTTAGCACTGCTCTTCTTCCACCAAAAGTCAACTCGGGATTTTATGACTTTAATCAATTTTTTGCATTTGGGGACGTCACCCCGGTCGAGCAAGCTATCCAACATCTCCACTAGTTACAGTTTTCCAGAAAATCTTCCAAAACGATTTCCTAGAAGCATCCACAGACCTTTAAACTTGCACGCACAGATTTGACAAATTGATAAAGTTCCAAAACGTTTCCGGTTAAAGCTTCGACTCCATCATCATGTAGAAGCCAAAACCGCTTTAGCTGTACCAAATGACCTCCATTACTCCAGAAACTGGCTTGGATTTAAATGTAAGACAAGTAACGACAGATGATTTTACAGAGTCTTAGTCCACGGCGCTAATTCTTCAAATCTAACTTATATCAGTATACATTTAGTATTTCAATCCTCTCATCTTTTCTCCTCTGTTTCTATAACTCAGTGTCTTGAGCTCTGAAGATTCAAATGTCAAATCAGTTGTCGCGCGTAATTTCGAAGAATAGGGGAACGACTACAGCGAACAACATAGGAAACGCTTAAAAGTTCAACCAGAGCTCCAGCTGTCAGACAGCCCGCAATTTCTTCGAAGAAATCTCAACAAAACGAGATCATACACAATCCTTCCACTTCCATTAATCCTTCGGTCATTTAAGACGTGCAAGTAGATCGTACGCAATTTGAGAATAATGTATCATTCGATATTTCTAATTTACTGAAGTTCGAACCCATAGCATGATCGACGGGAAAATCTCTGAAGCTTTACACTTCTCTCAGTTTTCTTTCAGTTCAGAGCCATTGAAACTGCATCCCGCATTTATCTGATTTAAAGCGAATTTTACGAGGGGGTTCCCTTGCGTCTACAATGCTCGTGGCTTCTGCCATCGATGCCCGGAACACCGCCATCGAAAAAAAACGTAGCTTTATGGATCAAATAGCTGTCCACATGAAAGTTCAGGCAACATATTCTTGTGAAACACAGCAAAACCGCTTACGGAACTCTCCCCACTTGTCTGTAGACGACATTGGCCACAAAGTCTTCTTAGCCACTCATAATTTTCTTGGAGTTTCTCCGATTCAAAGTCATTGACTACAGTAAGGCCGTTGGCTATTTTCAACTTAGAAAAACAAATTCCGTGTGGGCGTGATATTGTCACCATATATGAGAGAACAATCAAACAAGGAATCGAGTGTGAGAACTGAAGGTCACCAGGCGCAATAATTTTAGGTTGGCACATATCCTAGGGGTACTGTGAGAGACTGTCATTGGAAATTATTTGGCCACAAGTGTTGTAATAATACACAGTCTACGACGCAGGTGATTGTACGACGATCTAGTTACAGATCAGCAATAATTATTAAAGAACTCGTAACAGTCAACAACCGGAATCAATCCTTTTACGACAACGTTTTCATATCCATTGGGAGAGCGAAGGATCCGCAAAAGATTCATTGTCATTGTCGTGGTATATGATTACATCGAATATTAATTTTCAAAGGTCTTTGTTCTCCCCGGGTTTTTTTTTTTTAAACGGCAATCACGTGTACCACAGAAACCTTTCTTCTGGGCTGCGGCAGCCTTAGAGGCCTGCGGCCAGCCTCTTCTTTACCACAGGAAATTAAGGAAGTTCCGGCCTCCTTTTATTTATGCCAGCAGCAAGGTCTCCTTCCATGACTGCCTTCCCTTTTGACTGTGCACATGATCATCTTCAAGCCTGCTATGATACCATGTTGATTTTATGGTAAGCTGATGCATTTTAATTTTCTTACTTATTTAGCATAAACTGAACCATAACTACTGCAGCAAACCAAGATCACACGAAGAATAACCATGCATAAGAACACAAGAAGTATCCTRGGAAACCCTTCTCAACAAGGGAAGAAAACCCAGCCAATCCTTTGCTATATTCTCAAGAGAAAGACCTCCCACACCATCACCAAACCTAGCACACAAGAGGGTGCTGTAATTCTCATAATTTCAGACCACAACTTCTGAAATCATGAGATGACACAATGATAAGTGCGTTTTCTCAATGGAGATTCACCTTTATTTATATAAGACTTGTCACATCAAATGATGTATCTTTTGGCACAATAGGGCCGACCTCAATAACTCAAAATATAATTAATAATTACCATATTAATTATCTTTTCAATTAAGGTGGGGCCGAACTGTACCCTTTACATTACAAATAGGGTTACAGGTAAGTCTGTCTCTTGAACAATATAGCAAGGGATCTCATACATCCACTAGTGCTCAGCCACTAGGGGCACATCCATAGGGATGTCCATATCTCTATCTCACTGTGTCTCACAGGAGAACCACACTCACTAGTGCTCAGCCACTAGGATCACGTTCACCTGTGCTCATCCACAGACACGTCCACTCAACAGATCTTCTTTCCCACTGCATTACACAGGAGAGTCATCTGGAGTTCATCATCTCAAATCTCTGCTCAGAGGAGGCTAATACATCGTCTTCATCTCTGTCTCATGACAATGCACTCAGCTCTATGGGAATTCACACGTTCACCTTGTGCTCAGCCACAGGCACGTCCAACTCAACAGATCTCCTTTCTCACTGTGTTACACAGGGGAATCATCTGGAGTTCTTCTCAACTCTCTGTAAGGAGGAGGCTATCACTACATTTCAGCTCTGTCTCAGATAGGAACCACACACCCATCTCAAGGGGCTCTCTCTCAGGTCTGTGTCCTGGAGGATGTCTCACGCAACTGTAATCATCAACATCTTCAAGCTGGCATCCTCTTGATTTCTTGAGTGATGCATCTTCATCAAAGGTTACATCTCTATTGATCTCAATATGATGGTAACCTAGTATATAAATTATGTAGGCCTTGGAGACCTCACAGTATCCAACAAATATTCCCTTCTTTCCTTAAGGGTCCAGCTTGGTTCTCTTCTCTTTAGGAATGTGTACAAATACTGGACAGCCAAATATTTTGAGATGGCTCACTTCTGGCTTCTTTCCGGAGAACATCTCTTCGGGGTTTTTGAACCCAAGTGCACTATGGGATAATTTGTTTTGTACATACATTTTTGTTCTTGCTGCTTCTTCCCATAAGTGCATTGGAAGATCTTGATCATGGATCATAGTCTTCACTGCTTCCATTATAGTTATGTTCTTTCTTTTTGCTACACCATTTTGTTGAGGATTGTAGGCAGTGGTGAGCTCCCTCTTGATCCCGGCTTCTTTACAAAAGTTTACAAACTCTTTTGAGGTGTATTCTCCTCCATTATCTGATCTGAGTATCTTGATCTTTCCTTCAGAGAGATTCTCTATCAAGGCTTTGAATTCCTTGAATTTACCGAACACGTCATCTTTTGATTTCAAAAAGTAAATCCAGGTTTTGTGAGAATATTCATCAATAAAATGCACATAGTATACATACCCACTGATGGAGGTTGATGGCATTGGGCCACATACCTCTGAGTGAATGAGCTCTAGGACTCCTACTTTACTGTCTCTTTTCGAGAATGGGTTCTTGATGTTCTTTCCTTGTGCACATCCATTGCACACACCTTCATGATCAACCTTGAATTATGGTAGACCTGTGACTGCCTTGCTTACATATGGTAATGGCTTGTATTTTATGTGAGCTAGTCTTCTATGCCAAAGTTCACATGGATTCTCACTGGAATGAGTCAAGGCTGCTTCTGAGTGACCTTTTAGCTTATACAAGCCACCTTCTTCCTTTCCAATAACAATTGCTTCTATGGTTTTTCCTTTGGGCCACATAAGAACTTCTCCATCTATGAAAGCAACGTTGAAGCCTTTCTTATCTAAAGTTGAGATAGAAAGTAAGTTCTTTGTCAAACCTGGTACATACAGTACATCCTTCATCTTCATTGGGGTCCCTGAATCAAGCTTGTAATTCGATTCTCCTACTCCTTTGATAGGGTACTGGTAATCATCTCCAAGTGTAACTTTCTGGGGAAAGTTCTTTTCTGTGAGGCAAGAGAGAATGTCTCTTTGACCTGTCATGTGCTTGGAAGCACCACTATCTATGAGCCAAGTGTCCTCACCAGGTGTCACTGATCCTGAGAGGGAAGAGATTAAGACATAGTCTTCAATCTGTTCTTTTATCATCTTCATGGGTGGCTCTTCATCTTCAACTCTATGGGCATGGTGCCTTATGTTTCTCTTCTTGTATTCTTCTCTTCTAGCTAGACAATGTTTAGCAATATGTCCCATCTTGTCACAATGGTAACATTGGTAGGATGAGAAATCTTTTTCTCTTCTTTGACCTCTCTGAAACTTTTGGAATCTCCTTGGAGGGTGAGATTCTTTATGGATGAATTTGTTTGGGAAGTGAGACTCCTTATGTTGATGAGTATCTTTCTAGAAGTAAGACCTCTTCCTTCCTCCTTTAGTGTGAGCAGTTA
>ML847213.1:18428-34900 GCA_009831015.1 Picea engelmannii | reverse complement strand
ACAGTGGAAAAATGTGAATTGGCTGCCAACAATGTCCCTTTAATAATATCTTGGTTCTTTTCCATTTGATCCAAATAATTCCTCCTAGACTCATCCATTTCTACAAGTTGGTCAATCCTTCCCTATAATTCCTCCTTATTGGTCATATACTATTGCACAAATTGAGTGTAGGGATCTATAGGTTTATCAACAATTTGGCTTCCAATCCATCTGCTAGCTCAAATGGGGTTAGTCCTTTGGAAGTCTTAGTACTGATACAATCTTCCCATAACACACATTTGACCTTACTATCCCAAGACTTCTCTTTTTCTCCTATAATCTTCTTGATAATATTCATCAGATTCTTGTTACTAGATTTGTGCTATACATTTCCTTGGGGATAATAATTGGATGAGTGAGACAAAAAATCCTCCTAGACTCATCCATTTTTATAAGTTGGTTAATCCTTCCCTATAATGCCTCCTTATTGGTCATATACTATTGCACAAACTAAGGGTAGAGATTTGGAGGTTGATCAATAGTTTGGCTTCCAATCCATATGCTAGCTCAAATGGGGTTAGTCTTGTGGAAGTATTAATAGTGATATGATATGCCCATAACACATATTAAACCTTACTATCTCAAGACTTCTTGTTTTCTCCTACAATCTTCTTGACAATATTAATCATATTCTTGTTACTAGATTTTGCCAATCTATTTCCTTGGGGATAATAATTGGATGAGTGAGATGAAACAATTCCATACTTGAAGCATAAATTTTATAATTCTAGAGAGTTGAATGCCTTTGCATTATCGGTGGTAATCTTGGTAGGGGCTTTGAACCTTGTTATTATTCTATTTTCAAGAAAAATCATCACAAAATTCTCGGTTTCCTTTTTAGTTGAAATGGCTTCTACTTACCTAGTGAAATAGTTCATAGCAATCAATACCAAATGATGTCCAATGCTGGAGTTATCCTTAAAATCATCAATGAATTCTAAACCCCATTGTTGGAAAGGTGCCTCAACAACGACTGACTTCAAAGGAAAGGTAGAAAATAGTTGTTTTCTTGAAAAGAATTGACAAGGTTGGCAAGCCCTGACATATCGATGAGTATTAGTAAACAAAGTTGGCCAATAATAACCATCTCTCAAGATCTCATGGGTCGTAGTGCAAACAACAAAATGGCTGCCACAATGCCCATATTGGATTTCCTTGATCAACATATCAACTTCATCCTTGTTCACAAACCTAAGGATAAATCCATCAAGGTTCTTCCATCCCAGACCATCTTGAGTCAAACAATACTTCATGTCTTTTAGTGTCAAGAATCTTCTCTTATGATCAACCAAGTGGTCAAGGAATGCGAGGTTCTTCAAGTAGTAGATGATGCCGGAATAACATTTTTCATGTTCTCACTTTCTCACAACTACATTGACTTGTTCATTTTCTCCCATTTTAATGGCTTCCTCATTACTCTCAGTTAACATCTTGGCCAAACCTTGTCCTTTAATTATATGAGAGGGATTAATCTCTAAGTCATACTCTTGAATATTTGACACCCACTTTCCCCTAGTTCCAAGGCAATTTTTCTGAGAGAGGACATCCTTGATATCAATGTATGACACATATGCTTTGTTCTTGTTATAACCAACATAACTTCTAAAGTGTTTTAAGGACTTGAAAAGAGCATAAGCTTGCTTCTCAATGATTTAATACTTTATTTCAACATCTCTAAGGGTATTTCTCATGAAGGCAATTGATATCTCATAATCATCCTTACTCTTTTGTAATAATACTCCAACAATAGTGTCTTGGGAAGAAAATGCGAAAATTATAAAGTCTTGGAAATAATCAGGGCTGACGAGGATAGGAAACATAGTGATATATTCATTAATATATTGAAAGGATCTTATGTTGTCATCATACCATCTGATTAAAACATCTTTCTTTAGTAAGGCATTCATTGGCTTGACATTTTCGACAAAATTTGGGACAAATTTTCTTATAAAGTTGATCTTACCAAAGAATGATTGCAAGGAATTCTTGCTAGTCAGGGGAGGGATTTTCTTAATGGATTTGAATATTTCTATATTGATTGAGATACCTTCTTCATAAACCACATGGCCTAATAAATTCCCTTTGTCAATACAAAATATCGACTTCTTGGGATTAAGATAAATACCATACTTCCTACATCGCTCAAATATGTTCCTAAGGTGCGAAACATGTGCATTTATTTTCTTAGAAACAACCATTAAATCATCTTGGTATATCTCTATGATTTTCCCTATTAGGTTCCTAAAGGAAAAATCCATTTCTCTTTGGAAGGTGGATCCAACATTCATGAGACCAAAGGGCATTCTTAAATACATAAATCTTCTCCAAGGCATGGTAAAGGCAATGTTAAGTCGACCCTCTATTACTAAGACTTGGTTGTACCTAGAAAAACCATCCAACATTAACATCATTTCGGCCCTAATGACTCTTTGTAACAAGTGTCTCATGTTGGGGAGGGGATACTTATTCTTAAGTGATAGTTGGTTGAGGTTTATAAAGTCCATGCATAGTTAAAATCTCTCCACTTTCTTTCAGACAACAAACAAGTTGGGAATCCAAGAGGAATATCTAATGGGGGTAATGATTCCCGCATCAACCATTTTTTGGAGTTATTTTTGGATTTGGGGGGCCAAATTGGGGTTAATATGCCTTAGCTTCTATTTAAACAGTTTGGCCCCTTCTTTGAAAGGGATGGCATGTTGGATAACATCACCCTTATAAGCCTTTATATCATCATATGTCTAAGCAAAAATGTCTTTGTGCTCTCAAATAAGGTTTATTATATTTTCCCTTTAAACATGGGTAGTTACCTTTCCTATCTTTACCATCCTTGGGTGATTTTTTGAGCTGATATTGAACTCAAAGGCTTCATCAAATTGGGAAATAACATTCTTTCTTTTGTACATATCATGTCTATAAAACATATTTTCCAAAGGAAAAACTCCCTTTGGGAGAGTGTCATTAGGAAAGTCTTTGATTTTTAAGTTCACGGGTTCGACTAAGAAATTAAATTGAGTGCTCAAGAATTCCTCACTCCTTTGCAAGGAGCAAAGGATTTGGGCACCATCATTAAATACTTGCCAATGTTCAAGGTTATCAGGGATAGTTGGCCCAAAGACAACTTCCATCTTGCATATGTCATGAAACATTTCTTCATAGGGTTGTAAGATAGATGTAGAGACAACTAAAGCATCCACAATATGGTGCTGATCTGGATTTTATGAGCAGAACGAAGTGAATACAGATTATTAACAAGTGTTTAACACAAAATAATAGAGATATAGTAAAACTCGTTTTCTATTCAATAAGGAAATAAGATGAAACTGTAAAATGCAGCGGAAAGGAAACAAGCTTGCTGGAATGGTGGCGACTTATCTATGAGAAGAGATGTGACGGTTTCACTTATTTGCAAGAAGATGATTACAATGAGTATATGAAGGCCTTTTTACAATAAACAATAATTCCAAAAACTCTAGACATCCAAAAACCTAACCCTAGGAGATGAAATGCCAAAAGTCATGTGGGCCCCGTTTGGGTAAGTTAGTACATCAACTTTATGGGGTCGTAACTTTTGCATACGATCTTTGTTTTAGGCATGTGATAGCCCGTTGGAAATGTATCATCGAGGAGATTAATTTTATGATATCAATTATGCCTTCAAATATCCTTGAGAATCTTGATCTCGAAAAACCTTCATTTAGGCCCTCAAAATGGCCCCGAAAGTTAAAACTGCTAAAAATAGTAAATTGCCAAAATTGTCAGAAAACTATTTTGAGCCAGTTGGAAAAGGTGGGTGGAGACCGATATCCACCTGGATTAATCCTCCCTCATTAGGTAACAATGGTATCCATTTTGTTGATTTCCCCCATCAGATGAGGAAATTTCTGCTAAATTTGGCCCCGGGTGAGCCATTTTCCTTGGTGCAGGAGCTGTCCTACTTTGACAAATCGATAAAGCTGGTGTTATAACCCTAAATTGCACCACACATGCTTACCTGGAATCATGCCAACCCATTTCCCTTCATTGCCAATACATCTGCTGAGAAACCTCTTTGAAAACCCTCTTGGGTAAAGGTACACACGCCCTAACCCACTACTGCACGCGTGTGAACGCTGGCAGGCCTACTACAACCCGCGTTTACCTAACAAAAATCAAAAATAGGAAAGTTGACGATGGGACAAAAAGATATGGGTCAGTTAACTGAAACTCCCGGCCATGCATGGCCGAGAGTTCGTCCAAAACCCTAGCTCCTTCTAGTCTATAAAAGAAGGGATAGGGGTACTATTTGGAGGGAGGAAAATTATAGCGAAGAAACTCTGCCCATTTGCCGAATCCATTTGTCCCAACCCTTTAGACTTTCCTCAAGCCTAAGGATAATTAACGCAAAGAAGTTCGAGGAAAAAAGAAGAGGAGGAGCCCAGGATCAGGATCAAGGAGCGGTGGCTGGTCTCTACTATTATTGTAAGTTGATTCATCTTGAGACTAATAAAAGAATACTTTTCCCGTCCCAATGCATAAGTTATATGTGGTTTGTGTAATTTATGCTTAATTTATAACCCTCAAGTAGAAAAATAGCATGCATGCGTAGTGTTTTGTCTTGATTGCAAGATTAACTTTGGAAGGAGCAGAGCAAGTAAGCAGGCAAGGCGCAACAGAGGATCTACACCAAACATTAGTAAAAAGGTTAGTAGTTCATTTCCAAGCATGTGTCTTGAAAGAGGGGTGTAAGTTTTGGGTGGTAGGTTAAAAGGTCATTTCTTTACGGTCAGAATCTGCATGCAAGCCTAACCCTAGCTTTCTAGTCTGTAGGGTATTATTTCCCAACAACAGAATTGACGACTCCACTGGGGAGATATACTCTTTAGGGTTTCTGGATTTGGTTGAGTTTTTGGGTAGTTTAAGAGATTATATTTTCTGTTTCTTTGCCTGTCTTTTTCAGTAAGGCCTGAGCTAGCAGGGAGCCTGGTTCTTCATACCAGTTTTCCCTGACTGTTGCTTGACGGCAATTTTCGGGACACACAGAGGTACACGCGGCCTGCAGAAGGCCTGAACGCGTGTGCCCGCGCCCTAACCTTCTATAACCCATGTTTGCACGCTTGTTGTAGAGGTTTCAATAATGTTTAGGAGTCAGAAATATTGAGAGGCAGTCCTCCTCTTCTCTGTTAGAATTTTACATTCTCAGGGGGCTTTCTGGATCCTGTCTGAGTCTTGCTGGTTCACAGTCTTGTCTCAGTTTGCTTTATTGCATTTTGTTATTTCTTGCAATTATTTTTCTTTTCTGTTAAGAAGAAGCATCCAAACCTTCAAGAGACCCTGGTTATCAATACCAGAGGCCTCTTCTTGGTCTGGGCTACCTGTATTTCTTTTTGTCTGGTAGTTTATACATACACGCGGCCTGTGCAAGTGCAGCCCGCGGGTACACGTGCTCTGTAGTAGCTCAACACGCGTTTGCACGCGTGTTGTTTCAGTGACATAGGCGTGCTTTGACATGTTGCTTTTCAATCAGGGTGGGGCAGTCATCCCCTCCTGTGGTGAGAAGTGTTCCTGTCAGGTGTTTGAGCTCAGGTTTGAATAGTCAGTAGGTTAGGGCCTCTTACCCTTAGCCTGTTTTTTCTTAGTTGATAGTTGATAGAAAAGATAAAATAAAAATAAAAAATTGTTCTATGGTTTTTAGACAAGCGTAGGAGTCTGTGCTTTCTTGATTACCATTGTGTATCTTTTCTCTGATTCCTTGCGATCTGCGCTTTAAGCTAGAATTTTGTTTTGTTTTCTTGGTTTTGTGCTTGTCGGCATTTTCCCTTTGTTGCTTCATTTAGCACTCAAATAAAAAAAAAAAAATATTTCTTTTTCATTTTCTTCTTTGTTTGAAGATTGTGTTTCTGCATCAATAGCTAGGAAGAAGTATTTTGTTCATAAGTTTTTGCAGTGCATTTAGAGTATAAGTAGCTCGTAGTCGAGCGAAATTCCTTTATGTTTGCTGCATGAAATCTTAGAAAAATTGAAAAGAAAAGAAGTATTTCTTGTGTGAAAAGTTGTTGATTTTTTCATTTAGTAAAAGCATTTTGTTTCCAGCTTTTTTCATTCATTTTTGCGTTGAGTCTTTACACATCATCAGTTTCACCTTCATACCTTGTGACGTAAAAAAGCCCATAAAGGAAACGCTAATTTAAAATCTATTAGACTTTTTTGTTTGTAGGGTTCATACACTAGTTCAGGACTAGGGCCTTGGATTATGTTGGAGAGGAAACTCTCCAAGGCCACTCAAAACCAAACATTGGAGTCTGTGATAGGGAGTGTAGAAGTCCAGTTTCGTGGAAGTTATACGGGACCCCCCTCTAACAAAGGGGATAAACACGAGGTCACGTAAGGAAAGGTAGCAGAGATAACCCCTCAAAAGCCGGACTGAGCGTAGTGGAGAACACATATCGAGGATTTGTTTTGGGATTCCGTCGTTTGCATTTGCCACGGGGCTTCGTGGGTCTCGAATCCGTTCGAGGTCCTCAGTTGTCTTCCGGACCATTTGCTCTCGATACCCTTGACAGGTTTCGGGCTTGATACCCTTCTCATTGTGGTCTACCCGACTATCGACTGTACCCGCCTGGTGACTGTTCGCGTGCTGGAAAACTAGTTGCCAATCTTTTTTAGGGACATACACAGGTGACTGCGGGGGTATACCGCGATACCTAGGACAAACATTGGGCCACGCTTTGCAGAGTATACCCGGAGGGTGCTTCCATTTTCGATTTTCACTTGCACCGGTAAGTTGCTCTAGTGTTGGTTGTTGTAACTATTCTTAAAAATAGTTAGTGATTGCTTGTCTTATCTTTTAGGGGCTTCTTTTTTAGTGTGTGTTACTGTTTGAACGTGTAGAATACCTTAGCATGTCTTGGATCTTCTCACACAGTGGAGGATCCCGAGCTCCGCCAGTCACGAAGGCTTCTGGGCCTGCCGCCGGTTATACTGGAGCCACCCCCGCCACCATTGAGGCGGAAGATAGACCAACAAGGGTCTTTCGAAGCAACCGGGTTACAAACCATTGTGCCCGAACAACTCCCGTAGGAATCAACCTCCAATCTTGGTTTGGTTGAAACCCCAACCACTGATACTTGGCCATCGATCAGTGTACCAATCCAGTTTTACGAACGCCTGTCAGTGCTTCATACAACTATGGAAACAAACACTGTGACTTCCTCTGGGAATTCTTCCATTCCCATCACCGTTGCTACCACAGGAGAAGCATCTCCTAACATGTCGTCATCGACCCGGGCCACCATGGTCTCGGCCGAAACTACGTCGCACAGTGGACCGATCCCATCTATCGCGGCGGCCACAAACCCCTTCACACCTAGTGCGACAGGCTCTCCATTATCATACGGTATGCCTAGTTCAGGCACAAGTCCTGCACTCACTCACTCCACTTTACAGACTTTGGGTCTGGGGGCAGGGAGCTCTACCGCTCGTCTGCAAGGTCAACTTGGGGGCATTCCCGTCCCTTTTAATGCCTTTCCTTACGATGGAGGTCATATCTCTCCTTCGTCCCCTTCGCTTGGTGGTCTGCATCAACAGTCTGCCGGGCAGCCTGCACACACGAGTTCATTTGGATCCGGGAGTCGAGGAACACCTGCGCACACTATGCCGGTAGGTTCTTCGTCGTTTGTTTGGAACGAGATGTTTGGTAACAATACTTTCACATCCACTACTTTCCCGTTTGGGGGCACTCCCATCTTTGGACAGTCTACTCCGGTGCAGGGTACTATTCCTGCGCCGGGGGCACATATAGAAAGACCGTGGAACTTAGGACAAGGATCCGTTCCCTCTTCTAGAATGTCGTTCTGGGGTAATTCTTTCCACAGTCAATTGAACCCTGGACAGACTTCTATGCCTCTCCCATCAGGACTGGCATGGGGTAATCCTTCCCAAAGTCCTTCAAACACGATGAATGCCCAACATCCTCTGTCCTTTATGGGGAATCAACCAATGATGTCTACACAGATGCAAAATCCTTACGCTGGTCAGGGCCATGGTTTCTACCAGAATCCGGGCCAACAGCCAAACTTTTCCTGGCAACCTGGTGCCAGTCAAACTCCAGGACCCTTTTTCCCAGGCTATTAGCAGCAACCCAAACTACCATTCCTGGCAAGGTTACACTTGCCAGATTTGACAAGGTTGTTAAATGATCCTATTTGTCATGATCCACGTTGGCCTCCTATGCCAACAAAGTTGCCTTCGGACATTCCAAAGTTTGAGGCCAAGCCTAACGAAGATCCAGGTGATCACGTGACTACTTTTCATCTTTGGTGTTCATCTAACTCATTGAAAGATGACTTCGTCCAGTTGCGATTGTTTCAACACACTCTTATCGGGAGTGCCGCGAAATGGTACATCGAGCTCGATCGCTCAAGATACTCTTCTTTTGGCGAACTGGCAATGGCCTTCCTTAACCATTTCCAGTTACCTGTGAGATACGACGCCGACACAGAGCTGCTTGCCAATTTCGAACAGACAACAACGGACCATATCTCAGATCATATCCGAGAGTGGAGACGTCAGAAGAGTCTAATCAAAGTACCAGTCCCACCAACATTCCTGCTTGAGTGGTTCCTTAAGTCTTTAGTCCTACAATTATCCAAAGATGTCGCGACTTCAGGAGTTTTCTCCAAAGAAGATGCCATCATGAGGGCTCAACAGTTTGAGCTTATCTATTCTCAGTCTGGTTTATTATACAACATCCTGCCGGATGCACCACGATCGATACTGGACAAAACTAGACAGAGAGCTGGACCACATGCCGATGGTATTGTTGGCTCAGCACAAACCAAGCCCGCTGAGCAATTGACAAAGCAATTGCAACAGTTATCTATACAACACTCAGCGTCCAACCAGACTACTGCTTTGGCTGCTCCTCCTACCCAAACATCGGAAGTACACTCCGTGCAGATGACTAACCCAAAGGCCACCCAACAGCCTAAAGGGAAGAAAAAACAACGTAAAAAGGGTAAGGGGGAGAAAAAACCCACTGATAATGCTGGCAAGGGCACTACGGAAAAACAGAAGGCGAGGTATCCGTGCAACTTGTGTGTGGAAGACCACCCGACCCATCTTTGTCCACGTTTCGTCGTTCCGCACGACTTACTTTGAGGATCCGTGGATTCTTCCTTCCCCATCAGCCATGATGGATAAGACAGGGCACTCTGGTATGTCCGTGCCCTGGTCGGCGACTGAAGTAGCATACTCTTTAGTCCAACAAACTTCAGCTAACCCTGATCCGACTCCGGCACAAGAGTTGTATCCACTTCCAGAGCCTATTTGGGCTCAGGATTCTCTTGCTACCACCGATTCGTTAGACTTAGTATTGCCTTCTGACGAAGCAGTAATCAAAGCAATGACTAGTCCGGACAAACCTTGGGACGATCTTCATCACAGATCATATTTCCTCCCAAAGTTAAGCCGAATCAAAGCAGGAGAATTCACCGTGACTATGACTGGAGACAGGTCTTGTCATACTAATCCCTTATCTACACACAAGATCTATGCTAAGGGTAATATGGCAACCATTGCTGAAATGATACCTATCAATATCTCCAGAACCCCTGGCGTCATAGACAATGTTTTCGTTGGAGCATACAGCTCCCCCGAGGAGATGCCAGGCATCGACCCACAAAGAGTCTATCATGAGATAACTTTGTTGTTTTCCAAGCTCGCTTTGAGATCTGAAAGCAATATCCGGTGAGACTGCATTTATGCTTTTCGATCTCGTCTAGATTAACTGAGAAAAGTAACCATTATGGAGTCTTATTTAAGCCCTTTTCAGACTCCTTAAAGATGAAAAGATTGCCGAGTGACCTTGTTTCTTCACACTCGTTAAATTGGTCCAGAAGAACGTTCCTTAAACGGGTCTCCTTTTAAGCCCTTTTCAAACCCTCTAAACATGAAAAGATTGCCGAGCGATCTTGTGGTCTTTCACGCTCGTTAAACTGAAATTTGAAGTCACGTTTGTCCGACGGTAGTTTACCCCTTTTTCGGTCCAGACGACCAACTGTACGAACAAAGGAATACTGTATTGAATTCCCATTCTTTAGAAGAGTATCCTCAGGTATAATTTTATTCCTTTTTCGGGCATGAGGAATAAATTTACGAAAAAGAAACCCCCACGGAGTCCATAGTTAAGCTATTTTCCGACTCCCTAAAATTGAAAATATCGCTGAGTGACCTTATTCTTTCACACTCGTTAAATTGGGCCAGAAGAATATTCTTGACGGAGTCCATAGTTAAGTGTTTTTCAGACTCCTTAAAAGTGAAAAAATAGCCGAGTGATCTTGTCCTTTTCACACTCGTTAAAATGATTTTGAATTGACGTCTAATCGGTGCTAGTTTATCCCTTTTTCGAACCGACTAGACTATTATCGAAAAAGGTACCCTAATAGAGTCTCATTTTATGCTTTTTCAGACTCTCTAAATATGAAAAACCACCGAGATTCCCTTCTCTGGGTTCGTTAAACTTACATCGAAGGACGTTACCATTGTGTGTTCTATCAACCGCATTTTCATATCTTACCCATTATCCTTGTAACAATTTGCTTCTGTGTCTTAACACGTTTGGCCGCTGGAGGATTTTTCCTGAGTATCATTTCCCTAGAACATCAGTCTTGTCCTTGTGCCTTGAGCTTGTATGTTTGTAGTACTCGTTCCTCCATTGTAACGTAATATTCCTTTATTCTTTTTCAAAATCATCAAAAAGCACAAAAAAATCAAATATACCCCAAAAAGAGGATGGGAAAAGTATTTTCTTTATTGGCAGCATAATGAGTCGCCCTTGGATGAAGTACATCTGTCTCTTTGATCATCAGAATATGGGATGTAGTATGACCTTAGGAATCTTTTTCTCGCTATATAGAGTTGTGTCCTCCACCGTTTGGTTACTCTTTCAAACATATGGAGAGTTTGCGTTGCCTCCTGCTTCATAGACTTATGATTAACAAATATGCTGCCTGATTCTTATCATTTGTCGTGCTATTATCCAAGGGAAGTTTGTCACTAAGCCTGAGTCGGCCCCTCTGCAATATGTCTCTTGTCCGCATACCCGACCATCTTGAATGTCCAATCAAGTCCTTGTTCGAAATCACTGAAGCCTTCAGTCCGATCATCAAGATTATCAAGTCCATAACCGACGAGCCGTCGAAGACCTCTAGGTAGTGCAGTCGTACAATCATATTACACTCCTACCTGAGTTTTAGAAGATTTTGAAGTTGTTGCTCGAGCTCTGAAGTACAACCATCAGGCCGAATCAGCTTCTGGAAGATGGATACTCTATAAGTACATCTTTCTGATTTCAAGATGTAGCTCCGCTGTGTATTGTTCGTGGCTACTCTTTATAGTTATTTGACATGGATCTATAGTGTATTTGATTGGTAGCCATGGTTCTATTTTATCCCGAGCATGGGTATGCCCGTCTCGGTGAGACATTTGGTATTTTGCAGACGACACCTCCCGATTCCTGATTCTTGGGCTCACTCATTCAACATATCAGTACAAATTGGTAAAGAATTGGTAATGTATTTCAGCCATCAGATGCTCTTCTGACCTCACACATTAGGGGGCATCTATTATAACCCTAAATTGCACCACACATGCTTACCTGGCATTAGGCCAACCCATTTCCCTTCATTGCCAAAACATCTGATGAGAAACCTCTTTGAAAACCCTCTTGGGTAAAGGTACACGCGCCTTAACCCACTACTGCATGCGTGTGAACGCTGGCATACCTACTACAACCCGCGTTTACCTAACAAAACTCAAAAATAGGAAAGTTGCCGATGGGACAAAAAGCTATGGGTCAGTTAACTGAAACTCCCGACCATGCATGGCCGAGAGTTCGTCCAAAACCCTAGCTTCTTCTAGCCTATAAAAGAAGGGGTAGGGGTACTATTTGGAGGGAGGAAAATTATAGCGAAGAAACTCTGCCCATTTGCCAAATCCATTTGTCCCAACCCTTTATCCTTTCCTCAAGCCTAAGGAGAATTAACGCAAAGCAGTTGGAGGACAAAAGAAGAGGAGGAGCCCAGGATCAGGATCAAGGAGCGGTGGCTGATCTCTATTATTATTGTAAGTTGATTCATCTTGAGACTAATAAAAGAATACTTTTCCCGTCCCAATGCATAAGTTATATGTGGTTTGTGTAATTTATGCTTAATTTCTAACCCTCAAGTAGAAAAATAGCATGCATGCGTAGTGTTTTGTCTTGATTGCAGGATTAACTTTGGAAGGAGCAGAGCAAGTAAGAAGGCAAGGCGCAACGAAGGATCTACACCAAACATCAGTAAAAAGGTTAGTAGTTTCTTTCCAAGCATGTGTCTTGAAAGAGGGGTGTAAGTTTTGGGTGGTAGGTTAAAAGGTCATTTCTTTATGGTCAAAATATGCATGCAAGCCTAACCCTAGCTTGCTAGTTCATAGGGTATTATTTCCCAACAATAGCTGGATCCTTTGCTGTCGAGTGCCCTTGATATGTGTGTCCATGATATGATTGATGGATGCCTGTTGTATGTAGTCGGGGTTGAGATCTGTTGGTGTCAGCTGCTCTGCTACGTCTGAGGTGTCCAATAATGGTGGGAAATAAGGGCGAAGGAGGTCCACGTTGAACACTGGGTGCAGTCCAAGGAAAGGAGGAATGTTGAGCTCAAAATAATTATCTCCCATGGCCTTGGTGATGGTGTACAACCCATAATGGAGTGGGCGAAGCTTCCGATGGGGTCCTGTAAAGCGTTCTTTCTGCAAGTGCAAACAAAATTTGTCACCCACCTGAAACTTATGTGGCACCCGATGTTGATCATGGCGCTGCTTGTACTTGTCATTGGACTTCTGTAGGATATCCTAAACTTGTTGGTAGATGTGATGGATCCGCTCAATGAACCGGGTGGATTTGTTAGCTTCAGTTGGAGTAGGGTATGAGTCGGTCGAGGTGACCGCAAGGGGAAGTGAAACATCTATGGGACCCAATGGTTGGAATCCTAGCCCCACCTGAAAGGGGCTATGACTGGTTGAGCTATGTAGGTCTCGGTTGTAGCTATGTTGGACATAGGGAAGGCTCTCATCCCATGTGCGAGGGTGCTTTGAATTATACATGTGAAGGATATGAAAAATCATTCGATTGATGACCTCAGTTTGGCCATCTGTCTGGGGGTGGAAGGCCATGGATTTGGTGAGCTTGGTGTCTAGCAGTGACCAGAGGCTCAACCAGAATGTGCTGAGAAATCGAATGTTTCGATCTGAGACAATGGTTTGTGGGATTCCAAAATGTACCTAGACTCGTTCAAATAAGATCTTGGAAGTGGCCTTTGCTGTGATGTTCTTCTTGCAAGCAACCAAAATCGCCATCTTAGAAAAGAGATCAACAAACACAAAAACACAATCATTTCCCCGCTTGGTGGATGGGAGGTCTGACATGTAGTCCATTGAGATGGATTCCCATGGCCTATCAGGAGTAGGAAGAGGGGTGTATAGGCCCTATTTCTTAGTGGTCGGTTTGACAATAACGTAGGCAATGCAGGCCCTAATATACTTGCTGACCTCCTGTCGAAGTTTCAGCCAGTAGAAATATTTCTGTAGCATCACCACTGTCTTTTCAATGCCGAATTGTCCTGCCACCCGACTGTAGTGGGCTTCCTAGATCAGCTTCACTTGCTTGCTTGATGGAACACAGATATGGCCCAGACGACACAACAACCCATCTTGAAGATGACAATTATCAACAACTGCGTTTACACCCAACATTTGGTAGGTGGTGGGGAAGTCTGGGTCTGTCTCATAGAGTTGGGGCCATCTAGAGGTCTCATGGCCATAGGAGTCTATCACCGTGGTGAGTTCTGAGACTGGCGGTCTGCTGAGGCAATCAATGATGCGATTGGTGCTTCCTGTTTTATACTTGATGTTGAGGTGGAATTGCTACAAGTATTTGGACCACTTTTGATGGTGATCATTCTACAATTTTCCTTGTGTCTGCATGAACTGCAGTGGCTTATGATCAGTGTGGATGACTATCTCCTTCCCAAGAATGTAATGTCTCCACTGGTGGTAGGCTTGCATAATGGAGTACATTTATTTTTCATAAGTAGAGTACTTATGAACAACATATGATAGTGTCTCACTATGATAGGCCACGGGGTGGCTATGTTGAGTGAGAACGACACCCATCGCATAGTCTGAAGCATTTGTCTTGATCTCAAAGGGTTGTTGCAGGTCTGGTAGTGAAAGTACTGGGGCTGAGAACAAGTTCTGCTTCAAATCGTCAAATGATTATTGTTGGAACCGGCCCCACGCAAATTTCTCCTTACCACCACCCCTGGTTATTTAGCTAAGGGCCCATGCAATATGGGAGAATCCCAACACGAACCCGCGGTAGAAATTGGCAAGGCCTAAGAAGCTCCGAAGCTCAGTGAGTGCGGTTGGGGCTGGCCAGTCATGAAGGATTTGGATCTTGGCTAGATCCACATGTACGCCATGCTTATCAATTATGTAGCCTAGGTAATGGACCCTGTCCATGCCGAAGGAGAATTTTTCCAAGTTGGCATATAGCTTGTGCTTCCACAGGGTGTGTAGAACCTGCTGAATATGATGCAAGTGTTCGGCCCAAGTGTCGCTGTAAATGAGAATGTCATCTAGATACACAACTAAAACATTATTGGCGAATGGTCATAGGATATCATCCATCATCCTCATGAAAGTGGCTGGAGAATTTGTCAAACCAAAGGGCATGACCAACCATTCAAAAAGGCCTTCCTTTGACTTGAAGGCATTTTTCCATACATCTTTCTGTTCTATCTATACCTGGTGGTATCTAGACTTCATATCAATCTTACTGAAGTATTTGGCCTCCATGAGTGTATCAAGGAGGTCGTCGATTCGGGGAATCAAGTATCGGTTTCTGACTGTGATTTTATTTCAGAGCCCGATAATCAATGCTGAGTCGTTGAGTTCCATCTTCCTTCTGTACTAGCATGATTGGGCTCCTGCAAGGTGATGAGCTGGGATGGATGTGCCCCTTGTGGAGAATTTCTTGGATCTGTCGCTTGATCTTCTCATTCTCTAATAAAGAGCGATGATAGACTGGTCCATTGGGAAGCAGTGTGCCGGGGTTCAGATCGATGGGGTTCTTTACTTGGAATTGCAGAGGTACCCCAGTAGGTGAGGAGAATATATCTGATTATTCTTCCATGACCATATCTACTTGCTTCTGCTGTGTGGAGAGGTCGACCACAGAGACCCTAGATGTGGCTATGATCTTTCAATTATTTTGAGAGCTAATCAAAAAGAAGAAAAACTTCCCCATCTAAGAGATGACCTTCCTTCAATGCTTAGCAAAGATAAAGGAAATAACACTACGTGGGACTGCCTCGGGCATCCTGTACAATTTCCTGTTCAAAGTAATAGTAACACTACGAGGCCTAGACTCATATACAACATGTCATTTCCATAAATAAGGTTGGCTCAAAATAACATCTCAAACTTTGAGAGGATCAACATTAGACAATACCTTGTCTTTGAAGGGCTTGATGCTGTATGATAGTTGACACTGTTGGTTGACGTGGAGATCGTTTCCTTGGCGGAGCCATTCAATGGTGTAGAGTTGTGGGTGCAGTGTTGTTGGTAGGGCCAGTCGCTTAATGACCTCTGCTGAGATGAGTTTCTTCTGGCTACCGCTATCCATGATGAAGTGCAGCTGTGTGCCTTTTACCCACATCTATGAATGGAAGAGGCATTCTCCTTCTTCTAGTTCGTTTGGTTCACTAGGCTGGAGCTTGGTGGTAGAAACGGTGGCACTGGGTTCCCCGTCAATGATCCATCTTCCCCTTTCTATTACTGGCTCAGAGTCTGAACCCGCATTTGATTCAGAGACTTTTACTTCATCCATAAGAAACTGCTTTGAGTGGTAGTCAGTAGTGTTATGCCAAGGGATCTTATGGAAGTCGCACCACTTCCTGATATCTTTCTTTGTATTTCTGGTGTCCTTCTTTGATTGTGGATTGGACTGGTTGTCCTGATACTGTCTATCTTTGCTCTGTTCTTTGTTTTGTGGGTTGGGGCCGCCCTTTCCTGGATTTTTTTGTGAGGGGTTCCCAGACCCAAATTGCCACGTCTTTTGTTTGAGCTTCTGCTCTATTTTGACGGCATATCGGTAGGCCGCACCTAAGGATGAGATGTCCAAAAATACCATTTCGGTCTGGATGTATCTATGCAAGATACCAGATATATAAAATATGCAGTACAGAAACTAAATGCTAGAAATAACAGAATAACAGTAAAATATCCAGCATAATCTTCACAATACACAGAAATGATATACGAAATAGCAACAGAAATAACACTTGAACAGAAATAACACTTGATTCAGATAGCAATGTTCACAGGCCTCTTCGAGGGGGAAACCTCCAATCGAGCAG
>ML847213.1:0-11603 GCA_009831015.1 Picea engelmannii | reverse complement strand
GGAAGATCCTTCTAGAAGCGGAAGCTTCTATTAGGTCTTCTTACATCCGCCTTATTCTATTTTATTGAAAGGTCTTATTAATATTGACCTTTATTACATCCGAATACATTGATATACCTATGTGTGGGTTAGGACCTTAACAATCTATGCATAGCATCATGATACTTGAGCACCAGATGTCACTCTGAATATTTGATACCCATCTTGGTGCGCAAGGTATGAAAGATATTCGTGAAATCTAGCACTGCTTGGTCTCTTTCTTGCCGCAGTGTGGTCCATTTGGTATACAAGTCGTCATAACTTCCAACAGGGTAGTATTGTTCCTTAATAGCATCCTTGAAGGAATCCTAGGTGGCTGTGACTGTAAATAATGAGGGTTCCTCTATTTCCTTTTGCTCACAAAAAGTTTCCCACCAATGTTTAACATGGGGAACGACTTTGAGGAGTGCAAAAGTAATATTTTCTCTATTCAAAAAGTTATGGACAAAAAAATACCCTTCTTGTAGATTCAACCACTTGTCTACAACATATGCATCTATCTAACCTTCAAATATAGGAATATCTAAGTTTATTTGTACCTTGAAGGGGGTGGCTCCTTCGCTCGAAGAAGATGCATCGCCTGCTGGTAGCCGCTGAAGGATTTTTGCGAAACTATCCATCATCTCGTTCATTTGTTGCGTGAAAAATTACTAAATCAATAGTTTGAAAGGATCTCCTATCCTGTCATCTTTATTTTCTCCTTCCATGAGAGGTTGCTTGGGTGTGTGAGAGCTTTTGTCTTCAAGAGAAACAAGCTCGAGACCCAACTCTTTGTACTCCGACCTCGTTGGGGACATGCATTAAGATGACAAGGAGAAGACCGATCTGATACCACTGATCCAAATTTTATGAGCATAATGAAATGAATACATATTATTAATAGGTGTTTAACACAAAATAACAGAGATACAGTAAAACTAGTTTTCTATTCAATAAGGAAATAAGCTGAAACTGTAAAACGCAGCAGAAACAAGCTTGCTGGAATGGTGGCGGCTTATCTCTGAGAAGAGATGTTACAAATGCACTCATTCACAAGAATATGATTAAAATGAGGCTCTAAAGGCATTTTTACAATAAACAAGAATTCCAAAAACCCTAAACATCCAAAAACCTAACCCTAGGAGATGAAACGCCAAAAGTCACGTGGGCCCCGTTTGGGTAAGTTAGTACATCAATTTCCCGGGGTCGTAACTTTTGCATACAATCTCTGTTTTAGGCATGTGATAGACCATTTGAAAGGTATCATCGAGGAGATTAATTTTTTTGGGCTCAGTCATACTTTTAGGAATCATTGAGAAACTTGATCCTGAAAAACTTTCATTTAGGCCCTCAAAATGGCCCTGAAAGTTAAAACTGCTAAAAATAGTAAATTGCCAAAATTGTCGTAAAACTGTTTTGAGCCAATTGGAAAAGGTGAGTGGCCACCGATATCCACCTGGATCATGTGCTTGTATCTTGGGACAATTTTAACTAAATACACATCAAATAATTATACAGTGTTCCAAATCAAGTTCTTATATCTTCTCAACCTCTCATTCTTAGTAGCAAATTTCTCTTTTACTTGGGATACTACCAAGTCAGAGTCACCCATAAACTTTGCACACTTAATCTTTCCATAGAGGGCTATATCGAGTCCGATTATTAAAGCTTCTTATTCAACATTGTTGTTTGTACAATTGAACTTAAGCCTATAGGAGAAAAATGTGACTTATTTAGAAGGGGCTATAAGGACAATCCCAACACTAGATATTGAGCTAGAGTGGGCACCATAAAATTCCAATGTCCAAATATCACCGATGTTTTTACGCACTTCTACTTAAGCTGTAGGGTCAATAGCGTAAAAATTACCCATTTTTTCATCCAAATGCATTATCTCATCCATAGAACTCTGGGGAGCTTCAACTTGGTATCTTAGAATAGTTTTTATATAGAGGGTGACAATACCCCCTTCGGGGTGAGGGATAGTGGCATGGGATAAATCCATTTGAAGACTACCTCCCAAGGTTGTGGACCATTCTCTAGACAATAGCATCCCCCAAGCATCAGGTACATCCATTACTACAACATCCATAAGAAGGGATATATCAAGGTAAGCGACCAAGCTAACTTTAAGGTCCTTGGCGAGACCATAAATAGGGATGGCTCTTGAATCAATTCCACACACATTTCTATAGGGAAATGTAATCTTCAACTTAAGTTGATTCATGAATTTAAAAGACATAACATTAGTGGAAGCACCTGAATCAAACATGCATTTGTGGAGGAGGAGTTCATTTACCACCAATGAGATGAAGTAAGGGGTGTGCCTTCCATTCTTCCTATCAATATTTGTATCATGGAGAATTACATGAGGATCAATTTCATCTTGAAGGTAAAGAGGTTCCTTAACGCTAAGGCCTTGTGAAGTTATAGTGTTGGTAATTTTTTTTACCTCACAATCATTATCCTCCTTGGGAATGACATGGATAGAGTTTCCTTCAGAAGATTCATCCATTTTCTTGGATTATTTATTCATGAGACTTAGAAGTTATGATCTGGTTCTCTTAGTAGCTTTGGCATTCTCAAGTTCCCATCATTTTCTAGAAATGAAAAAGGTTTCTTAGGAGGAATTACTAGCACAATTGATGTTGTTAAGGTCATGATTGTAAAGGTTGTATTCCTTGTCAAGAACATCAATCTTAGCAATAAGTAGTTCTTGGTCTTGCTTAATTTTCCTGAGTTTTTGTTCTTGAGTAGTTGGGTGACTCACCTTTTCAGAATGACTATCTAGTTTGAAAGAAGTTAAGTCAACTTCTATATGGGAGGTGAGATCTCGTTCTTTAAGAAGGCATTTGGGAGACTCTTCTTTTAATATGAAACCAATTTTCCCTTGGAGGGAGTAAATGTATCGTATTTAGATAACTTCTTCTTTGGGATTAGAATTATTGGGAAAGTCTTCTAATAAAGCATCAAATCTTGCCTTGAATTTAATAATAGGCTCTTGCTCCCCATTTTGTGATGTGATAAAATTGAGAGAAAAGAAAGGCACCATCCTTCTCAATTTCCCACTTCATTAATAAAAAATTCTCAAAAGTTTCCCAGGTCTTTATGCTTTTCCTAGGAAGGTTATCATACCATCACTTAACATCCTTTATTAATGAAGAGACTATAAGAGTCTCATCATATTGATGTTCATAATGCACATTGTGCAAGCCCAAAGCGCTATAAAATTTGTTCAAATTCTCTTTGGTTGAAACATCATTGTTACCAGAGAACCTAAGAAGCCAAGTATCAACATCATCAAGAAGATCATGGGGAAAAACTCAGATTCTTGTCATGTCTAAGGGTTTAAATCTATTATCAGTCGATGGTCAAGGAGCCATTTGTGATATGGGATGATTGCTAGGATGTCTTTTTATGAGTTCTCATAGTTGGAGTCGCTATATGATCTCTTTAGGGGAGGATCATCAAAGGTAAAGAAAATGATTCTTCCCTTAGTGGAGTCGCTAGGTAAGCTTGTAGAATAAAGGCTTGGCGGAAATCTTACCAAATTATTTCGTAGGGAAAATGGCTCAATTCTCCCCAGCAACGACGCCAAATGTTATCACAAGATTTGTACTTGTGCAAAGCCCTTCACAAGATGCCAATATTTTGTAACAATTAGAAGTACTTGTCATTGTAAACTAGACAAGTACTTCGCTTCTTTTAGTGAAGGATAGAGGTCCAACACAAGGGAGGCTTCCCTAGTGACTTAAAAGGATCCGATAAAAATATTAACCAAGCCCAAGGCCACTTATCTTGGTCACTGAATAAGGTAAGTTAGATATAGAAAAGTGAAAGGTTGGGATTAGTTTACAAGGTAATTTGTTAACCTATGCGAGACAAGAAATATTCCAATGCATATAATGGTCAAATACCAAGTTAAATAAACTACCAATCACTTCTAGATGCTAACTATCAAGTAAATCGAATTACTGTTGTAATATTGCAACAATGAATAAGTGTATATCACCAATGAGTAATTTATAACAACAATAAGAAAACCAACCTAGAAAATTAGCAATTATATCTTAGAATTTAGCCTTCAACAAGTAGAACAATATCCAATTGCTAGACAATGATTTTGAATGGTTTTAGACATAATATTAAGTAAGTATTCATAAATGATATCAAGCCCTAATGGCTGTAGACAAACTTTTATAACAACATCAATAAATTCACCTTGTTTGATAAACGTTGAGTTAGGTTTAGTGAGTGAGAAAGGTTAACTATCTAGTTATAAAGTTATTTAGAGAGAGATATTTCTAGCTAATGCTAGGGTTTCAATCATCACTTGCAATCAATAAGACTAGTGTTGATTTTTCTTCTTAGGGAAATGGATTCAATGCATAGTGTTAGCACATGAAATGTTTAGTAGTCAAAAATTCTAACCTTAGTCCATGTAAGAGTCTTGGTGTCATGATAGTGTTCATCATCATGAAATAAATAGGGGTCAACATTCGTAGCCTAAATCCTGACCATTTTCAAATTTGTTATATCGAAGGAGCAATTTATAGTTTCCTCTTGCAACAGTAACCTTATCCACTATATTACTCTGCATTGCGAACTCTCTGTATTTTGATAAATCAAAAAATTTTCAGTTGAGATTCATCTAGGTCCGAGGTTTTAACTTGTCAACTCATATTTTTCTCGTCAAACGTGGAAAATCTTGCAAGATTTTCATAAAAAACCTAGTTCAATTCACACTGCAAACTGGCACTGCGTACTTAACCACTGATGCTACAAACCCTCTGTTTTACACATAATTTCTTCAATTCTACTTGTCTGTAGCCTCATCCAAGTTGGATTTCTGTTCTTCGTTTCTCACCTCCTACTTGCAACCTATTCATCCTCCAACTGTTGTTGTGCATACAATTACAACTTAACTGATGATTTTGGGTCTTGAGCTAAATTTAGCATCTTCATATGATTTCTCCAAGGTTACTTCATGTTTCAAGAGGTTTGTAGCAGGCCCTAGAAGGATTTTCCCAACTTCTTATGCGATTTTTTAAAGTTTGGAATCATTTTGGAGGTAAACATGCACCTACAGGAAATTTCGCAGCGTGTGCTGTCAAAGGCGTTGCGAACTGGTATTTTGGGACAGTTTGCAACAAATTAGTACACAACAGAGTCATTTTTTCATCATAACTTTTAAATGCCGATTTGCGTTCTTCTGAAAATTTTTGTGGAGATGAATCATAATATCATGGATTTTCTGACCAAAAATCAGTGTGACCCAGTTTGTTGTTTGGGAGAAAAGTTGAAATCATCACCTACATGAAAGTTCACAGTGCATGCTATTGAAGGCGTTGCAAACTCTAATAGTTTGATAAATCCGAGTTGTAGGAGGGATTCCATCTGTTTGAGGGGGTTAAAATTGTTTCCTAGGAGGTATTTGGACATGAGAGACGTGTTCTATCACCAAATCAAGCAGCATGACCTGTTTCAAAAGACATTTATCACAATAGACAAGATCCAAAAAAATAGGAGCTAGGTGGATTTTTTGTTTCACCTTGTTGTAACAATGCCTACATAAAAGGGAATCCAATGCAACCACTTGGGATTCGACGTCTTTAGAGTAGGAAGGATTGATACACTATATATAGAAATGGTTTTGTTTATGAAAGGGTTGGATTCATGATCCAAGAGAGGAGAGAGATGGAGGAGTAGTTTAGTTTCTCATTTGTAAGCCCGAGGGCCTGTTTGTAATCAACATATTTGCCATTAAATATTCGTGAGAGTTGTTTATCATATTATATTCTTTGTTTTCCATTTCTCTTGTCATCCTCTTGCTTGAATATATTGCAGGTTTTGAGGATCATAACTGCCATTGATTTATGGATTCATTAACAACAGAGGATCTGCTGTAGCTTTCCCATTAAATCATTGTTTATTGTTTAAGCAATATTTAATTTGTTTGCATAAAGGATCTTTGTACGATGGATGCTCTTATTTTTGTCACATTCTCTATGCTTCTACCCATAATTATATAAAATTTTATCTGGTATACAATTTAAATGCCTTTTATCTGTAGGATTTTATGACTCCATGCCCAATGGAATGCCTCTGTAGACAGTTTGCTCCCCTCTCCCTTTATTACTCAGTCTTGCTGATCCACTCAAGTATAAACTTGTTTTAACCATTTATATTCTGATGGGTACTAGGATTACACCTATATCAGTCTAGGTGTGACTTTTAGTGCTAACACACAGATTGAAGATCAAGTTAGAAGGAAAATAAGATGTTAGAGAGAGAAACCCTAGGACTATACCCTCATAGGCTTAGGACGTCCCCTTCCTTCTAAGACATATAGTTTGGATAAACAATAAAACTATGTTTTAAACCCTAGGGATATACAAAATATTAATGCTTAGAATGAAACCCTAGTCAATACAAACCTTAGGGGGATAGAGAATCCTAACCCCTAAGACAAGCCTTGAATGCTTCAACTAAAACAAGGGGGATGGTTTGAAGAAGGGGATAAACAATCTTAACCCTTCTATTATTTTTCTCAAATAGCAAAGACAATCGAGGTAACTTGTAATTATTAACCATCTAATAAATCATCTCACCAAGATAAACCATGAAAAACACTTGAAATTACAATAGATTACTTACTAAACCAAGTCACATGCTTGAAGAAAACCCAAGTCACAATATCATCCACCAAGAATAGTGAAAACACCTCCAATACAAGTGCACACTAGCACTCTAAGTGAATAATAGAGAAAACAAGACATGTAATGGTGATTTCACAAGTGAGTGATTTATGATTTGATAAAGTGAGCGCTCCCTCTATTTATAAGAGGTAACCCAATGCCTATGTCCAAAATAATTAAGTAAAACAACAAAAATCCATGATACAAGTGGGGCCGACCCCTAAAAAATCCCTTAACAATTATAATACATGCAAATACACCACAATAGGGTCACACATGCGGTGATTTCAAGCTCCCAAAGGGTGAAGAATGCTTCCCAATGCCACATTTCATCATCAAATCGGGAAATCAAGGTGGAATATCCTCATCAATTTCTGTGTCACATATCAAGGCCATCAAGTGATTTCAAATGGAAAGCAATCCCCAACATCATCAACAAACCCTAGGAAATGACACCATCATCAATAACCCAACGCCAAGGGTGAGAAGGCCAATGTCAAGGTGGGATGATCATACGCCACCTCTTTGAGTGGTTTCATATCATGATCAAGTAAAGTGTCCTCCATCAAATGATGAATAAAGGTATGGGGTGAATTGTCCAAGGTGTGGGATTTTTGCCCCTTTGTTTTCCATCATGACCATATCTATCAAATGAGAGCTTATTTGACCATCATCCACAGTCTAGGAGGTGTGAGAGTATGCATATAAAGGAGTTCAATAATAAGGTGACCCAATGATTTGCAACACACATACTGTATCATGTACAAAGTGCACAACATTCTAGGGTGAAAGCACCAAAACACTCTCCAAATTCTATTTCAGGTGCACTAAAGTCGGTCAAAACCACGGACTCAAGTAAAACCAACAATCACAAGCTACAATAGTTCTAAGAAGCATATAAATTAAGACATCAAGAAATACAAAAGACAAATGAACAACTTTGATTGTGTATCCCCTTCAATATTCACACAAGCCAAAGACTTTATGCAATTTGGCAAGCTTGAGTATGGGAGGGCCATTAAAGCAACCTATTAGGTGTGCCAGTGCCCAAGTAGAGAGATATTTCCTAGAAGAACCAATAAGAGATATGTAATGAATTTCAGGTGGTCATGGGGTTTACTTCTGGGCATGGGGGGTTTTTAACATGAAAGACAATTTATGGACTCACCTCCATTAGTGCCTTTACAGAGGGTGCGCTTGGCGATTGAGTTACCCTTTCCTTGACGCTTTTTTCATTCTTAACCCCTTTTATTTGCCTTTTTCTTTTATTTTTTTATATGATTTGTGAGTCCCCTTAAAAAGGTTACAAGCATAACACTTCCTTTGCATTCACAATATATTCAAGTCCTTTTTGATATATGAATTCATTTATTTTCATTAGGACTAAGGGAGATCACCATTAATGAGGGGGTGGAGCTCAATTGTGGACTCACGACTCTTAATTTTCCTAATTATCCAATTTCTTTCTTTTTTTTCTTCCAACTGCAATATACTTCTGGGCCATTAGTGCCTTCTTCTCATAAGACATGTACATGCCTTTTTTGTGTACATGTAACCACATTACCCAAAAGGTGGGAGAATGGAAGGATCAAGGATGGAAGATGGTAGGCGTGATCAAGAATGGCATGTTACCCTTTTCAAGGAACCCCCAATAGTACCCCTTTTCCCTAGGAGTGACAAGACGAGACTATGATGCCCAGGATGGCCACCAATGTGAAAAAAGACAAATATTCCAGGTGTTGCGACCATTTCTTCGAGTGAATGGCGAGGTTGTCAAGATAGGCCAAAATTATGTGAACCAAGTCATGGAAATAGAATGACACGAGTCTCTAAAAAGTGGCTCCAATGTTCTTTATTCCAAAAGGAATAACCTTGTACATGAAGGTTCTTCAAGGAGTAGTAAAGGTTGTCTTTTATTGATGTTGGGGTCAAACTTTGATTCAATTATATTCTAACTAATCCCATAAAGGAAAGAATCTCGTGGTACACACAAGCATCAATAATTTGATTGATGAATGGCATCAAGTAATTATCTTTGGGATATGCCTGATTTAGATCATGCAGGAAATAAGTGCAGACACAAATGGTTTCTTTTGTATTTACAATAGGTGCATGGTTATAAACCAATGAAGTATATGCAATAAGGTAAATGAATACTGCATGTTGTAGTTTATCAATTTCAACTAGGTGGTAATTTATAGGACACATAAATTGAGTTAATAGGTATCCAAGGGAAACCCTCTAAAGTGATAAGCTCTAATAGCATGTCGACATTAATCAAAAAGGGACATCATAATGTAATTGCATAATTTTGCTCACTATATGTTCAAACATCTTTATCCTATGCTCCAATGGATATCCAAATAGTTATCAACAATCATTCCAAGGTATTTGGAGATATGCCTATGGGTCTTCCACCTGCTCGAGATCATGACCATGCTATTCATTTGAAACCATGAAGTATACGAACTAACATTAGAATTTACATGTATTCATATGCACATAAGAGTTAGATTGAGCGTATGGTCCAAGAAATGTTAGATGTAACAACCTATTCTCCCCCAAGTCTATAATTATGATTGAGACTTAATGACTGTAACTGATGAACAATGTAATTGTGTCTTATGTTCAATAAAACCTTCTAACAAGTTGACTGAAGGGGATGCCTTGAAATACTGGACATGAATCACAGGAGGGAACTGGTGAGGGGAATTGAGGATTACTTTTTTTCCCAAAAGAGATTTACCTCTACTTGAGAAAACATTGATGACTAAATATGTTGAAGTTCCTTACTTTCCTTGGCACGAAAGAAAAAAATTAATGAGACTCGACCAAGTGGTTGAAGCAGTTAATATTGTCTTTAGATATGTACAGAGGAAATGGTTGGTACGATTGTAAATGTCAGCTAGAGGTACACCACAGAGGTCCCCCTTCAATTTTGATTTGGGAGCTTGACTCTCAGAAGCTTCTGATAGAAGCAAGGGGAAGAGCATGAGGAAGGAAAACAAGGAGAATTCCCCAAATAGATAGATGAAATAGGGATAAGGGAGGATACACAAGTGAAAGAGAGAGCATGAATGCGTGCACCATCAAGAACAAAGGAAAACTGAGAAGTTTATGTGAGGAAAATAGGAAGCTTACCCAATGACCTTGTGGTCAAGTGGAAGCAAGAAATTTCCTAGACTCAATCTTGAGAAGAAAGGGGTTGCAAGTTGATGATTGCTGGAAAATAAATGGCACTGGTAAGGGGAGGATGTTGAGGGACTATTTCGTAGTGAAGGGAATACCTCGTGAAAGGAAATTCAGCTAGGAAGGCATCTTAGAAGCTCGTGGAGACCATGGACTCAAAGAGGGGTAGAAGGGAATTTCTGCTGATGCTGGTTAGTGAAGGAGAGTAGCCTTCATGGTTAGATACAAAAATTGTGAGATATATGGTGAGTTTCCCTTGTGGTATCATGGATTGACATGAGGGTGGCATGCTATATAAATCATAAGTACATCAAGGTCGAGGCCTTCACCCTCAGTCAATTGGTTGTCTGGTTGTTATTATGAGACAAATAAGTGTTCATAGTGTTCCTTGTAAATATTTTATAAATGAATGTTAATGCTTGCATTATGATTTTGAAAGGAATTTGAATATTTTGAATGACTATTTAAGATTAAAATTTGTTTAACTGTTGAGCATAAACCTAGAAGGATAAATACCCACTTTTTCTCAAGTGTGAATATATTTTTTATTAGGTCTTCTGACCCTATGAAATTTTTGTGCTTTGGAATGGAAATTTTATAGGATATTAAACCTTGTATCAAGTTTCCAATAAGATATGCCTCCTTTGTGTTAAGTGTGCAATTTAATGGCCTGAGAACCATTGAATGAAATTCCCTATTCATAGGGGAAGGTGAAGTGTATATTCATTTGGGGAGTGACCTGGTTTCCCTTGAGTTTTCCTTTTCGAGTGATGGAGAAGTCCATGTCGGGCCTTGAAGTCCGCCCATTTGTTCTCTTGTATATCATTCAAGAAGGTATTTGACCATAGATCCTATTCGATGTAGATTTTCTGAGATACCTGCATAGAAGATCTAGCTAACAATGAAACAAACATAACATGCAATGGTGTGAAGAGAAGAGACAAAAAAATGGAGGAAAGAATGAAATTATTTCTATTAACCATATTTCACACTCAAAGAGTGAATAATTTACAATAGATATAGGCTACATGAGTAACTAATGCATCATAATAGTGATCTAGAGAGATCTGGACACTCATTGACAGAAATTGGAGTGAAATTCCACCTTGTCCTAGTTAACTGATCCATGCAATCATCAATTAATCGAGTCACACGTGTGGAAGTGGGAGAAACACATGCAACAACGAGTGATAAAATCGAGGTTTCCATGCATGAGTGACCTCCACTAGTATAACTGAGTGTAACTAACTCTGAACTGAAGATGAATGTCTTATTTTGTAGAGGAATATTCTCTAGAGAGAATATTCTCATCTAAGGAAGCATTCTCAACATTGAACTATCAAACTTAGGAAAGCAATTCTAGGAAAATAATTCTAGGTTAGTGTGTAATATCGCCAACACCCCCAAATGTTTTTTTTTTCAAATCATATATGTTATAATTGTTGATTTTTCTATATGAGAATATATTGTATTCAATATATTATTACAATGATGAGTGTTCCATATATAGAGAACATATGGTGACCATCCATGAAAGGACACATTCCTTGGATAATCAATAACTATTTATTATTATCATTTACTTATTATAAATATTATTTATTAATCAATAATTATATTATTAATTATTAATCTAAGAGAATGTCTTCCCGATGTTGTCCAAACATCAACACTCCCTCTCAACGAGGGAGATATCAT